>CM066048.1:140524543-140711719 GCA_033557465.1 Ichthyophis bannanicus | reverse complement strand
ACAAAACTGTGTTTCAAAAGTATATCCTGCAGGCTATATTTCTCGCAATGATTCTAAACTCCCCGTACAACAATACGACCGTCCATAGGGCATTCAGTTAGCACAGGGTCAGGTTCAGCAGGGTCTATCTGCATAGCCTCTTGTTCTGCTGCGATATATGTGGCCCCTGATCGTGCCCCATATACTCCTGGTTTTACTTCAGAGCTTCGTTTCTAAGGCTCTCCAGCCTGGCTATACCCGGTCTGGCAAATATCCAACAGGACTTTTGATCAGCACCTTTTCTATAGGTTCCCAAACCTTTCTCGAGCTGCCGTGGCTGCTCTTATACGGCTCCCCGGCTTCCAGGCCTTTCTAGACCCGGCCTCAGTTTCCTGGTTCAGATCTGTGTCTCTTAGACTTCCTGGGCTGAGTCTGGTTCACCCACCCTCTGAACTCCTTGGGGATCACATACCGGGAAGGAAGCCTGAAGGTACCTCTGAAACTCTTGGGTCTGCGTCTCTGGTATTCTCCCTACTAGGCACTCTCGCGGTTCTCCTCTCGGTCCTTCCTGAAGACTTCCTTCTGGAGCTTCCCAGCCTGAAACGGGCTCTCCTGGAACTTGTTCCTTTCCTGTCAGGGCTGCAGTTTCAAACTGCCCTTTTCGCCTCTCTTTGGAGCCGAATCCTTTCTCTTTCTTCTCTATTATCGGCTGCTGCGGCACATGCCGATCCTCTCCTCTCTGGGCTTGTCTATGCCTTTGCTTATAAAGCTTTATTCTTAGATAAAGATTCTGTCCCGCGGACCAGTGTGTAAGCGAGTTATGCTTTGTATTATTTCTTGCATCATCACAACATGGTCGTGTCATCCTACCTTCTGAATCCCCGTGCATGCTCCCTCTAGGCTGCACTTCTCACTAACTGCACTTTATGTATATCATTTCCGTTAAAGAGAGCAGAGTTTTGCTTCTACCTACATGGGTTTACTGGCGGCTGCTTCAATCACCAGCGCACATCCCACAAAGATTGAAAAATGGGTTATCATTTTGCCAATTCATTCGTTATAGGAAGAAAATTGCTTCCGGATGAGAAAGCTTTTAAACCACCATCAAAATATATAGTAAACCAGTTTTGTGAAAGAGGCTATCCTCACGCTGTCATTCACTAAGTTTATAACAAGAGCATTTTTTATATAATAGAGCTCTTATTGTTAGATATTCGTGACAAGAGACGGATGGGAACCAACAACACAAAATAAATTTTATATAACCATTTTCGATCCCATACGGTTTAAAATTCAGCAAACTCTCTTAAAAAACATTCAAATGTGTTGAGTATTATTCTTGGAGCTTATGGATAAGAACTACGTTTGTGTTTGGAAAAGAAATCAAAATTTAAAAGAAAAGTTGAATCCAGCTCATGTTACGGTCCCCGCCTTTTGGTGGAACTATCACCAGAGGAAAACTGTTGTCATAAATGTGGGCAATGTTGATATTTGCGGGGTAACCCAGTAACGATAGATAGTTTATTGATTACCATGGCATAACATATAAATTACATTGCAGCACTATCGGGTGATATATATCCTATGTAGTACTGGCAATCCAGTACCCATGTAAGGTGATCTATCTCGAGGGAAGACAATCCGCACCCGTTCTGAGAATAAGAGCGATACCGCAGCAACATAAAAAGTCCGCCTAAAGTTCAACAATTGTTTTGGACAAGAGGACCCCCGTTTTTTGATCTGCGTTGTTTCGCTGTTGAACAAGTTGGACCGCAGTGAACAGCTGGAAAAAACTGATGTGCCCAAAACCCTACTAGTGCATGAACAATATGGATATTTAATTTCCAATTCACTGAAACCCCTCTGGGATTAAATGGTCAACTAAAATGGGGGACATGTTTATAAATAAAAAACAGCATTCCAATAACCATAATATTTATGGCATTAATGAGGAGGAGCCTTAGTGAAGTGAAAATAGAAGAGGATGGGAACTGATCTGCATGCGCGGCATCTTGTTTTCAACTTGGGTAGTTTGAACCATTTTTGTTAACAGTAAAAAGCGTTTTTGCCAGCAAGCAGCACGGTATTAGATATCATTGTTGTTTTCCTTTAATGAGAAGAATGTTTTGAATCAACACTTCCATGATAAGAACTATGATCTTTTATGTAACTGGTCGGATGAAGTTCCAGTTCCAATAGACTTGGCTAAGTACTGATCTAACACTTCACTGTTGTATTTTAAGATTGTTTTCTGTCCTCAATCTAAACACCCATTGCGGGACTTAACCCCTGAAGAAACTACCTAGAATTACGAGTGAAACGCGGAGAGGTGGCCGACTGAAAGGGCGTTGGGAAGAAGCCACGCTCATTGTACAGATGAACGTGTTACGAACAAATGAAAAAATATAAAGGTAGTACAATTTTTCCAAAAACAAAAGTCATTATGACTAAGCAACGTTTTTACACACATATATAGATAAGCATTTTTTGAAAAAAGGACTTGGCACTATAATTACATTTTGAATTGGGCCTTGATTGCAAGCAGGCATTGAACCATTTCTGACCAAGTTAACGGCATAAAACGAGGTTCCCCCGGCTGCCGTCACCAAGCAAGGCATGGCGAGTGGTCGCTAAGCCGACTCCGCCGTCCTTACACCCTGCAAAAGGAGCATGAGCAATCCCCCTGTGGGTAGTACACTGCAAGCATGCGAGATAGAAGTCAATGCGGAGGCACCCTCTAAAGCGATCCCGTCGGAGTCCTATTAACAGAGCTGCATCTGCAACAACGAGCGGAATTTAGAGCGGTCGGAGTGTGACCAGCGCGTTGTGCAGTGGGCGGCGTCCTGGTAGTGCTCTCCCCTCTCCTAGGTACTGCAGCCAACTGGCGGAGCTCTGGATGTATTTAGGAGCGGCTTTGGCCTGGTGGATATAGCCGCCTGATGGGTTGCGGTGGGTGCTGTTGTGGCTTTCTTTTGTGCCGCGATCCCACTTGTGATCAGGTCATGCGGGCGAGGGAGGTGGTTTTTCCCTCGCAGAGAGGACACAGAGTGCAGTTCCCGCGGGGTGCGTTGAGTGCGCCCAGGACTGCGTGTGGCGGCACGGGAGTCAGATGGGGCCAGCCGAGAGGTCTGGGCCTGGGTGCGATGCTTTGACGCGGCGGGGAGAGCTGGATCTGAAATTCTAGCACTCGAGACCTAGGCGCTAAGGCGACCCGGATATAACAAGAGGGAGTTTATTTCCTGAACCAAAATCAGCCTCTCCCCTGCAACATTAGATAAAGTTGTGTGACACCCTTGTACAACGCCTGTGGCTCTCTCGTCCGTGTGAATCTAACCTCTCCCATACGGGGACCTGACGGGGACTAGTTCCAAGCCTGCGTGATTGTCACCACTCGTTGAGCCCTAATAGGGCAGTGGATTACAACTTAAAAGCTGGGATCGCCAAGAGTGGGGCCATGAGGAGCTAACAGAGTGAGGCTTGCTGGTAGTGCTTGGAGATGGCTGACCTGACACACAATTTCCTGTGAGGTTAATGCTGGCATTGGCAAACAAAGCAAGGCGATGAGCCACTTAAAAAACCTTCTCCTTCGACAAAGGGGAGTAGGAGGTGAAGACACGGTGCTTCACACAGGTATGACTGCTGGTGGCAGTGCATGAATGGAGGAGGCGAGAGGGAGCCGCGGAGGAAAGAACGGCCCATGCGCTGACAGGCAATGCCGGTGAAATTCAAAGTTCATGCTGCGCGCAGATCTGAAATACTGGTGTTGAATCTACACAACTTGATGATATCCACTTTTAAGTCAGAGGTTCAGATCTGGTTCAAGGACCTGAAAAGGCGATATGTACAATTCTGTGCGCAACTCAGCTAGAGGAGCTGGAAAATAGAGCAGAGGAGCACGAAGAGGCATGGCTTGGGGTAGCGGGCCCATCGGGGACCTGCCGTGCCCACCCCCGCCCGGCACCACCCCACCCCCCCCCCCCTTTCTTAGAGGTAAGCACAGTGTGCGACACTATTACAAAAGTTGGAGGATCTTGAAAAACCGCTCCCCAGCCGCCTCGATTATCCGGATAGGGGCCTTTACCGGGAGAGGGGACGGAGCTGTCAACTAGGGTGCTATGGGCGCGGAAGAGAACGGAGTTACTGTGCGCTGCTCTGAAGGCTGCGGATATGGACATTTTTACTTATTTATTTATTCTTATTTTTTATTAACAACTTCTTACTATAAGCGAGGCCGACTATTATACATCAGCGCGGTTTACACTTGAACAAAAACGCCGACAATTTAAACATTATGCTTCTGGGTCAATTCACCACTGGTCCCCACACAGGAGATATAAACTTGGGAAATAGGGGAAACTATATACCAAAGGTGTGGTGCCTCAGAGTGGATCGTGGCCCATCGGTCTCTGGGCCCGAGGCGTGATTGAGAAGGTTGAGAGGCCAGATGACGGGATTGGTCTTGCTGCCCTTCAGTGAATAGTCGGATCAAAAAGCGCCTCTGGTGCTCTGCATAACGGCGGCTCGGACAAACGTTGCCGCGGAAAACTCACACCTACTGGCATGGCGCCCGACGGAGCCGTGGAAGTGTTTTGCCTGAGGACCTAGGTGATATAGTATGCACCGATGATACAAAACGTCGGGCCAACCCAGTACCAGCAGTGTGACAAAGCGGCTTCGTGGAAAGACAAAGGTGTGGCGATACGGGTGGCTGTTTCCCGTGGGGAGACTAGCAATCCACAATCCAAACACGAAATCCTTATGTGGCACACGTGCCGATAGTCCAGCTTATTTACAGGACTCAAGCAGGCCCCGCGGCAAACACCCACCCGCCGACCCACACGCACAAACCGGCTTTCCTCGTACCACCGCTTTGTTTTAGGGCGTGTGTGTTGCGGACCAGTGGTTGTGGTTAGGCGAGAGAGAGCAGGTGCGATACGCTCCAAACGTCCCCAGAACCTGCACGTCTGGAGTAGAGTGTCAGGTGGGGAGCGGAGTGGTCTGCGGAACGTCAGAACGAACTCCAGCTTACTTTGCAGCCGGCAGAGGCCGCGCCACCTACAACAGTGATTGTATTAGCCTCGGGACTGCTCGATATTGATTTGTTAATCCAGAAGCCGGGCTTGATAAAGCCGAGGGTGCGCCCCGGGAGAGGGATGTTACAGAGACGCAGGTTAAAAATGCATGCTAACGTAGTGCATACGACAGAAAAGGAGATAAAAGGCACAAAAGCGCGCTCTGGTTAGGCTTACATTTGGAAATAGTTTATCCTAGGGCCTAGTAAACCCTGTTGGGGTACTTAGTTTTACAGTTAGTAGTTCATGTATCAGGTTAGAGTGGGTGTATATTGGTTGGTGATTTTCCGTATTTTATTTTGTGTGGGGTGTGAATCGTATGGCTTGTAGGAGTGTGAGCCGGTCCAGATATTGCGTGTTACCCGTGAAATAGAATGATTTATTATATAAGTGGTGAAATGAAATATAGAAAGTGTAAATATACCACTGCGTGGATAGGGTTTTTGAGTAGTACAGCAGGGAGGCTGTCTTGGCTTGACGCAACCTGGAACCGATCGCTTGTTGGATTTACGGGTGGTGCGATGGGGGGGGGAGGGGGGTTTGAGGCGCGGTTTGAGGGGGGGTGCGGGAGCGCGGGGTGGGACGTGGCAGCTGAGTGGGGGAGGGGCGCCGGAGGGGCTAATAGGGGACGACGAGGGGGGCTCTAGCCTATAAGGCGGTAGCTGAAGGGGAGCGTCAATGGCTACCACTTAAGCTGGTGACTATCAATGTTAGGTGGTTGAACTCCTACTTCAAGAGACAATTGGTTTTTTAAAGAGTGTTCTAGAGTTGGAAGGGGATGGCAGTCTTTGGTCAGTGAGACCCCTCTCCTCCCTAAGGACGAGGGGTCTTCCTGAGATCATCCCCCATTACCCACAACAATATTTTGGCTTCTAATAAATTGGAAAAGAAAAAAGGAGGTGGAGTGGGACTTGTTGCTAGCGACACAGCAGCGTTGCTAGCCGGACGAGGTTGAGCGCAAGGTTGATTAAACGATTAAAGCGAGTGGTGGAGTGGTATGTGTTGGTCAAGTTGCGGGTGGGGGACCTTAGCCAACTATTATACCTTTTGGTGTATAGCGTCTATGCTCCCAACACCGGACCAGACCGCCTTTTTTGGGGATGTGTCGAGGCTATGTAACTTGTCATTATCAAGGGTGGGGTTTAATGGCAGCTTAGTATTTAGGTGGGGGATTTTAAATGTGGGCCTCTAAATCCTTTAGTAGATAGGACCTTAAGAGGGTACATCTGTCTACGATGCGGAATGCATTCGCTTCCACAGGCTTGAAACGCCCTGGATGGACACCCTGGTAGGGTTGGTAGTATATTTTTGGCTGGGAGTGCATTTATTGTGCAGCGGGACTATTTCGTTTTTTCTCTTCTGTTCACGGGGTGTACTCACGGATTGAGATGTTGTTTAGTTGATAAATATCAGTTACTGGCTGGAGTGGCGGCTTGTCGAAATCCACCGCGACAGACCAGCGAACGTGGTCAGACCCCGCACCCTGTTTGTTTGTACCATAGCAACTTGGGAGATCTCGAGACCGGCGAATGCGGTGGTTGGACAGTGAATGAGGTCCATGTTAGATGATGCGGAGGTAGGGATGTGCAAGCGAAATACGGAAAAGATGTAGAAAGAATACTTGCTAGTGGAACCATGCCAAGTACATGGGGAATGTCAACGGGAACTCGTTTGGGGACTGTCTGAACAGGCGGTGTTCCGCGAGAGGCAGGAATGATAGCTCGAGGGACCCTTAAAAAGAAACATTGCAACGGCTGGAAAAGCAATCGGCCTTGATGGCTGTGATGGGCGAGCTGGAACTGCGGTCTGAAGCGTGGGTCGACGTATGCTATCAGTGAAAGAGCAATTGAGAAAGGCCACAGTTGGACTTGAGTGAAATTACATATGCAGAAGAGGTCCGACACAGATTAAATATGCTACAACAGAGAGTTCTTTGATATCTGGCAATAAGGGGCGGGTAGGAAATGGGTGTGGGTGGCGCATCGGACGTCAAGAAATGGAGCGGCCAGGAAAATGCTATATTGCAATAGAATTTAGAGGCAAGGAGGGCAGGCTGCTGTGGCTGGGGAAGGAGATTGAGGACCGGTTTGTTCAGTATTACCGAGAGCTTTATACTCCGGAAACGGTTGTACCAGAGGACAAGATTAAGGATTTTTTAGATACTATCCGACTGCCTATTTTGTCTGAGGCGGAATCGAGAGGTCTCTCACTGCCTATTGGGGAAAATGAGGTTCTGACAGTGATTAAAGGCCTGAGGGCCCATAAAGCCCCAGGCCATGGATGGGTTTCCCAATCGCTTTTACAAAGTCTTTGCGGGGTGTCTAGTTGGGCCCTTGGTGAGCATGTTTAAACTCCGTTAAAGGGGAAAGTATACTGCCACCCTCTCTGAGGCTGGCGGGGGTCAGTATCTTACATAAAGAAGGGAAGGATCCCTTAGAATGTGGCTCTTACAGGCCAATATCCCTTCTGGGCAGCGATCTCAAGATCTTTACTCGAGTCCTGGCGAATAGGCTGCTCCCGTTGGTGGAGAAGTTGGTGCACCCAAACCAATCTGGCTTTGTGCCTGGGAGATACACCTCAGATAATATTAGGAGAGTGTTGAATTTAGTTTGGCATGGGGGAAGGGCGGGGGCAGAGATGGCATTGCTAGCTTGTGGATGCTGAAAAAGCATTTGATAGGGTGAGTTGGCCCTTTCTATTTGTGACGCTGGAGTGAGTGGGGATAGTGGGGCCCTTCTTAGATTGGGTGCGAGCCTTGTATCGGCATCCCTTAGCATGCCTAAAAATTAATGGTTCCACCACCCAAACCTTCGAATTGCACAGAGGGACGAGGCAGGGTTGCCCACTTTCCCCCCTGCTTTTTATACTTGCCATGGAACCGCTAGCTCAGAGGATATGGGACTGTTCGGCGGTGCGAGGTGTGGTTGAAAGCGGTAAACATCATAAGATATCCCTCTTCGCTGACGACGTCCTGTTTGTTGTCTCCGACCCTATGAAGTCTTTTCTGGCAATTTTAGAGGAACTGAACACCTACGGCGCTTTGTCAGGGTTTCGTATGAACCCTACGAAGTCAGAGGTGCTGAACCTCACGATCGGTGGGGAGACAGTGGAGGCGCAGAAGAAGTCCTTTCCCTTTCGGTGGGCCAAATCTAGCATTCGGTATCTTGGGGTGCAGCTTACAGGCCAGAGTCGGGATCTATTCCAGGAGAATTACTTGCCTGCTCAGGGTAAAGTACTTCGGGAGCTTGAGAGGTGGGGGGCCTTTGAGATCTCCTGGCTAGGTCGCATCGATTTGATAAAGATGATACTGGTTCCTCGACTTCTTTATTTGTTTATGAACCTGCCGATCGAGGTCCCGGTAATGTACCTCCGCAAGCTACAAGATAAGCTCCTGTTTTTTGTGTGGCAGGGTCGATGACCGAGGGTTGGCCCGGATACGTCTTATATGCCCCTCGACTTCTGGGGGGTATGGGATGCCCCAGTTAAGTAGATATTTACGAAGCGGCCAGAGTGCGGGCATTTTTCGAATGGCTCTTGAGGGATGCGGCTGAATGGGTGGAGTTGGAACAGTTGGGGTTGGGGTGTAAACGCCTATCTCATATCTGTCTGGGTGAGGACTGTTGCGAGCGGTGGTTTTGGGAGAGGGGAACCCCTATGTAGCGCTTACCCTGAGGCATTGGCTAAAATGGCGTTCTCGATGGTATGGCAACCGGGGATGTTCTAGATTCATGCCCCTGTTAGATAATCCCGATTTTCCTCCAGGGTTGCGCGACTCCACTTCTTCAGAAGTTGGGTGAGCCAGGGGCTGGCCTATGTTGGGCAATTTAAAGATGGGGCGGAATGGGTGGCCTACGAAGATCTCCAGAAAGAATTCCCGTGTGCTGGGAGGGGGATAATAGGTTTACGCAGATGTTGTCAAGCGCGTCATTTTGTGCAATCGATTTTACCGTTGAGGAGGATAGGTTGTTGGGTGGTGGCTGAGGCGTGAGGGCAAGGGGTTGTTGTAGATGGGTTAGTGGAGGGCGAGGTGAGTGTGTCAAAGGCCCTGATCTCCCGACTCTTATGGTCTCATGGAAACCAGCGCAAATAGACGCGGGGGACTGGGCCCACAAGAAAGCATGGGAGGCAGAGACTTACACATGTGTTGGGATGATGATCAGTTGGGAAAACAGTCTCCAAGAGGGGGCTGTTCAAGGGGATCTTGTCTAGCTCTATACTGGAGCAAAATTATAAGATGCTCTACCGATGGCACTTGACACCCCTAAGGATAAGGAAATGGAGTGGGGGACAGGGATTATGTTGGAGAGATTGTGGGGAGCTGGGATCTGTAATGCATATATGGTGGGCTTGCCCTAAACTCCAGCCCCGGTGGCATATGGTCGCAGAGTGGATGGGAGCGGTCCTGGTAATAGTGTAGCTCTGGGACCCTGCCTAGCCTTGTTGAATGTGGGAGGGGGATCAAAGTGGTGTAAAGTGGTGTGTGGGGCAATGAGGCACTTGATTGCACGGAAGTGGAGAGGTGTCTCTACGCCCACTCTAGAGGAAGTCCAACAGAGGGTCGCTCATCTTTCCTTAATGTACCGCCTTACTGCCCTCCGACAGCAGCGGCTGGCGTGGTTTCAGGAAATCTGGGGCCCTTATTTTAGTTGGGTGGGTGGCACCGTCCCGTAAATGTGTAATAGTCGATGTGTAATCTTAGTACGGTGCTTGCCTGATGTGGCTCACTGCTACGGAAGTGGGGGGTTCTCGTTTCTCTTGCAGGGTAGGCTGTTCGGTTTTAGACTCCTGTTTCCTTTGATTCCAATGTTGATCAGATTGTGCTGCATTTGACTCTAATGTCGACTGTGTTGTTGTTAAAAATTAATGTTACTTTGCTCGTTATACATTATGCTAGTAGGGCAGCCAGCCTCGTGGGGGGGGGTGGTTGGGGGGGGACTAAGGGGGGGATCGGGATTGTGGGATGTATGGGTCTGGGGTTTTCACGATTATAATTGATGTGTCTTTGGGGTGAAGGAGTTGAGCTATGTCATTGTGTGTTCGTGTTTGTATAAGTACTTATGCATTATGCTTTTGTTTCACACTGTGATTTCTTAATAAAACTTTAATTGGAAAAAAAAAAAAAAGTCAGTAAAACGTCTGCCGATTAGTCTGAGACCCCAGTGCAAGTCCAAGCACTTTACAAGTTAAAGTGAAGTGAATCCAATACTCATAGATAAATATAGGGTAGTGGTTTTTATAGAGTGATTTTGATATCTAACTGTGGCTTCATTAATGTGGCACTACATTCTTCAACATAACCCACATGTACTTATGTTGTGTTTGTTATCTGCACACTGCTTTGGTCGTAATGTCATGTCCTTTATACCATTATAAAGAACACAGTTGCTGAACATGTAGATAGTCTTGGCTTAATGGGAGACAAACAACATGGCTTTAGCCAAGGACGGTCTTGTCTTACTAATCTGTTATGTTTTTTTGAAGGTGTGAATAAACAGGTAGACAAAGGTGAGGTTGATAATAATATACCTGGACTTTCAGAAAGCTTTTGACAAGCTCTCACATTAGAGAGTCTAGGCAAAATTTAAAAAAAACATGGGATAGGACGCAGTGTACTACTGTCTGAACCACTTCAATGTAAATAGTTATTTTGTTTTATGTAATTGAGGAAGTAACGGTATGTACCACTCAAACCTGTTGTTCCTTGTAAACCGTAATTGATTTTTGGAAATTGCGGTATATAAATTTCTGTTAAATAAATAAAAAATAAATAAAGCAGAGGGTAGGGCTAAATGGCCAATTTTCCCAATGGAGAAAGGTGAATAGTGGAGAACCCCAGGGATCTGTGCTGGATCTGCTGCTTTTTAACATTTTCATAAATGACTTGGAAATGGGAATAATGAGTGAGGTAATCAAATTTGCAGATGACACACAATTATTCAAAGTTGTTAAAACCCATGAGGATTGTGGAAAATTGCAAGAGGACCTTGATAAATTGGAAGACTGGGCATCCAAATGGCAGATAAAATGTAATGAGGACAAGTGAAAAGTTATGCACCTAGGAAAGAACAACCCAAACTATGGTTACATGATGCAATATTCCACATTAGGAACCACTACCCAGGAAAAAAGATTTAGGCGTCATCGTGGATAACATGTTGAAACCCTTCGCCCAATGTGCAGCGGCTGCCAAGAGAGCAAATAGAATGCTAGGTATCATAAGGAAAGGAATGGAGAATAAAACAAAGGATATTATAATGCCTCTGTATCGTTCCATGGTACAACCGCACCTTGAATATTGTGTGCAATTCTGGTCGCCATATCTTAAAAAGGATATAGTGTTATTAGAAAAGGTACAGAAGAGCTGCCAAAATGGTAAAGGGGTTGGAAGGATACCCCATGAGGAAAGGTTACAGCTCTTCAACCTGGAAAAGAGACGGCTGAGGGAAGATATGATAGAACCTCTATAAATTAATGAATGGAGTGGAACGAGTAAACATAGATCGATTGTTTTACACCATCAAAATATAGAAAGACTAGGGGACATGCAATGAAGCTACATTGTAACCTATTTACACTGGGGAAACTGCTATTTATTTTATTTATTTAAACGTTTCTTATATACCACCCCTTCCATCGATCTGGGGCTGTTTACATTGAACTGAATTCCAAAAACTTGGTTTCAGGGAACATTTTAAACTATATACAGGTCAGCTAGGCACTTATACAGAAGTATTGTGTAAACTGAGATCAAGCTATTTACATGATATATTGATGAGAGAAGCTTACAGGAGTTAATTTGTGCCGGCGGGGAGAGAGGGGAGTCATGGATGCAGGTTGGGGGGGAGGGGATAGGGGGACTAGATGAGTTGTAATATTCTGTGAAAAATAGGGTTTTTAGTAGTTTATGAAAAGCCTTTACTTGTGATCTAGATTGGCCATTGTTGGAAACAGGATACTGGGCTTGATGGACCTTGGTCTGACCCAGTATGTTCTTACTCGAGAATAGTTTTTCAGTTTTGTTATTAACTACTATCATTTGCTCCACTTTCTCATCTACATTTTTTACATTTATGATCTAATGAACACTTTTTACTTTTATTGATTATTTGTCCGGTGCCAGAATGTGGAGTCCAGTCCAGTGATGTCTCTCGTATGTCTCATTCTGTATGAAATCCTGGGCAAACACATAGCAGACACTGTCTGTGCGTCTCAATGCAACAAACCCCAAGCAAGAAAAAGCAGAAAAGTGAGAGGTTAAAGGCACAGTCACACCCAGGAAATGTATATCCTGCAGCTTAATATTAATAATTATGTGATTAATTGAAAACATTGTCTGAATCTTTTGTGCAGAGGATGTACAGTTTCACCTGAGCAGAGTATTTTACGTTAAATACAGAAAAAAACAATTTGCTTAGTGTATTTTAATTGTGATTTTATTGTCGCATTTTAGCTTTATTACAAATATGTAGCATGTGCTATTTTTTATTATTTTGTTTCTTATTGTTTTCAGTTGGTTTTAAATTGTTTTTGTTGTGTTGTTTTTATCATTTTTGTTTTACCTTGAGGCAGTTCCCCCTGAAGAAAACAAGATTGCCAAAATCGTCGGGGTTTGTGTAATAAAGACTGTGTACATTACACCTCACTCTCTGTTTCTCCATGTTCTTCTGTGAAAGTGTGTGCTCCCTTTGGTGGGGGAACAGTTGTGGTTCAAGATACTAGTTATTACAACACTACTGTCCTGAATCATCTCAAGGATTCTCATTGTTATCATTGGTTACCACATGACCCCACATTAACTATAAGAGATGATATAAAAAATTTACTGGATGATGCACTAATGAAGGGATGGATAACTAAAAAAGAATTTGAGTTCCTTTATCAAAAACATCCAACGATTCCTATTCTATATATGGTACCAAAAATTCATAAGTCATTGATAACCCCGCTGGGTCGACAAATTGTATCCTGCCGTAATTCGGTCTTGGAACCTTTTTCACAATTTTGTGATTTTTTACAACCATTGACCATATCTATATGATCTTATATACGGGATTCGTATCATTTTATTTCTGTGTTGCAAACAATCTCTTTAGACATGGGGAACATCATTTGGTTACTATGGATGTCACTTCTTTGTATACAAATATTGACCAGCAGCAGGCATTCAACATCATTTCGTCATACTCTTTACGTCTCCCAGTGCAATTGCCCAAACAGTTTATTATGAGGTTATTGAAAACTGTATTGGAGCAGAGCTATTTTAAATATGAATCACAGTATTATCTGCAGATTTTTGGTGTCCCTATGGGCACTACGGTGGCCCCGTCGGTGGCTACCTTATATATGGCCCATTTTGAGAAGTACTTTATATACCCATCATCATGGTACCAATATATTTCAGTATGGACACAATTTTTGGACAATGTATTTTTTCTATGGGCTGGGTCTGTTACTCAATTAAAAAGATTTTTTGTTTGGATTAATTCATTGAAATCAAATATTCAGTTTGTTCTCACCTTTCATTATTCTCATATTAATTTTTTGGATCTTACAATATATAAATGTGGCACTACATTAATGACAACTTTATACAGGAAACCAGTCCAAAAGAATACTTTGCTTCAATACCGTAGTCACCATTCAGGCCCACTCCATAGGGAGTTACCGTTAGGACAGTTTCTGCAGATTAGAAAATTATGTACTACCATGAGGAAATTTCACAGACATGCACAGGAACTGGTACAGCGTTTATTGGCACGAGGATATCCAGCTCGCATAGCCTACATAGCTTACAAGAGAGCAACATATAATCATCCGGAATGGTGGCAACATGAACAGCAGCATGAGTTAAAAGAGGAGTTGGCTCCCATTGTGGGGATTTTACCTTCATTGCACCTTACGGATCAAGTCAACAAGATAATGAAAACTCATGGGCATATCTTGGAGGCTCACACCTGTTTTCAGCGCTCATTAATGATAGCACATCAGCATGGGCTTAGCATTGCAGATTATGTGGTACGCCAAAAGGGATTCCAGGATCAGGAGGAAATATCCATGGAGCCCAGGATTGTAGGTCATTCAGCACTTGGAGCTTGTGATTTTTGTAATGCTACCACTTCTGGTAGTATCTGGACTGATCCTACATCTCATATCACTTATCGAGTGCTCTTTAACACCACATGTTTATCCTCGTTTGTTGTTTACATGATAGTTTGCCCATGTGCATTGAAATATGTAGGCAGGACTACACGGTCCATGAAGTTGCGATTGCAGGAACACCGTTCCAGACTGAATACACAAGTTGTTTTGGCACCTATGGTGACACATTGCATTACTCAGGGTTACCCATTTCAGGATCTGACCTGGAGGATTATTGACCAGGTCCCTGTTGATTTTCGAGGAGGCGATAGGCTTGCTTGATTACAATACTTGGAGCAGCGGATCTTTAAATTAAACACTATTATGCCCATTGGTCTTAATCTGTATTTGGATTGGTGGAACTTATTATGAGCCACTCAGTGATTTCTTATTGGCTACTTTGGGATCTTCTGACGTCAGTTCCTTTTCCGTTTAAAAAGGTCTGAATGCTCTGCGACGGTATTCAGTTTAGCTTGAAGAAGGACCAAATGGTAATGATGGCTTGAAACATGGTGCTATGTTGCGGTATGACCTTTCAACAGCAGAATTCAGTGGCTTGGAATCTTTGAAAATGGTGACGATGATGAAATGTTGTAATTACTAACTTCATTATGATGGTGAATGGAGCCACGACTGAAAGCTAAGTTGGCATTTTTTCATTCATTCAGTTGACAGCTAGTTCTTCGTCACTACTTTTTTATGTTTGTCTGAGGGATTGGCAAGGTGCCATTTTCCCTTGATTAAATTTGGATACAGCTTGTACTACTACTACTACTACTAAGCATTTATAAAGCGCTACCAGACGCACGCAGCGCTGTACAAGGTAAAAATACACAAGAGACAGTCCCTGCTCAAAGAGCTTACAATCTAAAAAGACAAAAAAGATAAGAGGAGGAAGGAAAGGTGAAAATAAGAGGGGAAGGAAGGAGAACAGCAAAATCAAGAGCCAAAGGCCAAGGTGAAAAGATGAGCTTTTAACTTACAATGGTATTCAAAAGTCTGGAATCACTTGTAAATTTGACGTTTTTTCAACTTCGTGACCTTTTATCTTAATTTCTTTTTCCTCTCAGTGGCTTTTTCTGTGTATCTCATGATAAGTGATAGATTTGGCTATTAGGGCCAACTTTTAGTATTGGTTTGGCCCTTATTTTCTGAGCTTGTTCCCCATAGTTGTCCCGTTGATAGATTTTCTGTGAAAATTGCGTAATGTACATCGTTGGCCAATGATATATTATTGTAAGTATGCTTTAAAATATTATGGACGTACGCCAGGTTTCCTTCAAATTAATGTATGTAGCCTTGAAAAAGGCCATTTTTATGTGTCGGTGATGGCTCAGTATTTGATGGGTCACCCTTTGTTCTTGATCACCTGACTGCACCTTGTCGGCATTGAATGAACCAGTCTGACAAGGTGATCGTTGGTGACAATGTGGTTCCAAGCTGCAATGAGTGACTCAATCAGCTCACGCTTTGAAGTCGGATGCCTCTTGGATATTTCCAAGGCCACCTTATGCCACAGATTCTCAATTGGATTCAGATCTGGAGACTGGGCAGGCCAGTCCATTGACTTGCTGATGTTCCGCTGCTTCCAGCTGATCACCTGTCTGGAGCGATGGCAGGGTGTACTGTCATCTTGGAACAGGAACTGGCCAGGAAACAGCTGGTGTGCTGATGGCACCATGCACATTTGCAGTATGGTGATGTACTTGGCCCCATTGACCATTCCATCGATGATGTGAAGATGTCCAACGCCACTGGCAGCCATGCAGCCCCAGACCATGACCTTCAAAAGATGCCTCACAGTGAGGTTGAGACACTCAGGCTTGAATTCCTCTCCAAGAAATCTCCTCACATAGGTGTGGGCCTGGTTGCCAAACAGGCAGAAGGTGCTTTCATTGCTGAATATCACCTTTTCCCACATTTCAGTCTACCAGGTTGAGTGCTTTCTCGCCCACATGATCCAGTTGCGCCTTTGTATGTCAGTTATCAGTGGCTTATTCCGTGCTTTGCAACCCTGGAGACCAAACTGCAGGCACTGGCAACGAACTGTTGATGAGCTGACACTGACCTCACTCTTGTCTGACCACTCTCGAAGTAGCTGAGGAGAGGTCAACTTGCGATTAGTCAGTGAAATGCGTCGTAGTGCGTGGTCCTGGTGTGATGTTGATGCACGTGGACGACCTGAACGAGGCTTGTCCACCACTGAACCAGTTTCTTTCTTCTTCTGTACAATCTTAACAACAGCTCTCTGACTGCAGCCAACTTTCCTGGCTATCTGATGGCTTGAAAATCCTTCCTCGCTCATAAAGGACTCACAAACACGCTCCTCCAATGTCAGGGTCCGAGTCATCTTCATGGTCGATCCAGAAAGCGTATGAAATTCAAAAATTCTGCACATTTTTATAGCTGCACTGTTGGCTAGATATCTGCATTGTGATTGGTTAGTGAAACCAACCTCCTGATTGGTCAGAAATAACGTATGCATATTGGATAATCTCAATCCAGTTTTGACGCAGGATCCACAAAAATTGCAGTAGCTATCTCCCAGTGTCTGTAAAGTATTTAAATTGGAAGCAAGGAATGCAAAAAAGTCAACTCTAATAGCCAAATGTATCCCTTTTAACGTGGTAGAAAGATGAATATGCTGGGCTAACGCAAAATTTTTAAAAAAACCTTTAGAAAATATGAAAAACGCAAAACTCACAAGTGATTCCAGACTTTTGCACACCACTGTAAGTTTGAAGAGGGACAAGGAAGATGCCTGACGTATAGAGAAAGGAAGTTTATTCTAAGCGTAAGGTGCAGCAAGGTGAAAAGAACGGAATCTAGAGTTGGCAATAGAGGAGAAGGGCATAGCAAGAAGCAACTGGTTAGAAGAACGGAGTTCACGAGGGGGAAGGTAGGAAGAAATGAGAGAAGAAAGGTACTGAGGAGCCATAGGGGTATGTTTACTAAACCGTCTTAACGTGCGCTCTTCCACATTATCGCGCAGTAAGGTACCTTATCGCGCAATAATGGCGCTTTATCGGGCGCAGAGGTACCTTCGCGCACGATAACGCGCGCAGAGGCGCAAATGAGCGCTGAGGGCAGAGAAAGGCTCCCAGAGGGTGGAGGAAGGCTCCCCGGGGCGGAGAGAGAGGGTCAATGGGCGGAGAGTGGGAGGGGAGGGGCTCCCTGCACACTAACGCCAGTGAAACCCTGGTGTTAGAGCTGATTTAAAGGGAAAAGAAACCATTTCCATCAGCAATGTACAGCAAAACCAGGGAAACCTATAAAAAGTGATAAGTGTGATACATGTGCACGGAACAAAAGGGCAAATAAACATTGAAAATGACCTGAACAAAAGTGAAAAAAAACATAACCAAGCTGGGCAATAGTGATATTAATGGGAAACATCAACCCCCCCCCCCCCGAGAAAGCTAAAAAAAAAAGATATGAATATTGGAAGGGTTTATGCTCCGTCCCCATACAAGGTGAATGAGCCCACAGTGAAAGTGCGCTGAGCAGTGTTTTCCCTCTCCATTGGGCAGGTGTCCTATGGCATGCGCATGTTCCACAACAGCAGGGCGGGCATGTCGGACCGGGCAACTGGACAGATGCCTGAAAAGGGGACACAGAGGGCTGCAGGCGGCACATGCTGTGGTGCAGCTGGGCCACAGTGCCGACTAGGGTGATGCCTAGGTGGCCCATAGGAATGCTGAAACAGTAGTGCAGCCAGACAGCAACTGATGAGGGCCCAACATGGGCATGAGTGTGCTTCCCACAGTGGCACAGGCGATAGTACCCAGCAGGTACCCCCAAGGACACAGAACATTGCCAGGCGGTGCTGGGGGGAAGCGTGGACAGCTATGCAGGCACTCCTACCCCAGAACCCGCACCATAGGCAGCCGCCAACCCGCACACTGGATGGCCTGAGACTACGCTCCACCAGCACCAGGGCATGTCAGCAGGGTGGCAGAGGGGTACTGGTGGTGGAGGGGGCAGTGGCAGCTGCCCAGAGCAGACCTTGGCCTAGCCCTGTGTATGTGGGTGCCATGCACTGCAACAGACAGGCCCTGTCTGACAAACAGTCATGGTATCCCCAGGGAATGCACTGTCTCTGTGGCAACACGGTGGTGCAGTGCACACAGCCAGTGTGTTCAGGAGCAGAAGGTCACAGGTTCAAATCCCAGCTGTGGTTCCTGCCAACCCAGCCCCCATATTTTACCCACTACTAAAACGTGCTAATACAGACAGGACCTTTATTGCATATGACGTAGACATGCCCAAAACACCTACATTTTACCCTACAGAGCACAGACACCATAAACATGCGCATTACCTAGAGCAGAGTCTCCCAAATGCAGTCCTGGAGGGCCAAACACCATTCAGGTTCCATGCTGCCTCTAATAAACATGGCTGTGCTGCATTTCTATGCACCGCCCCCATGGTATGCAGATGTATCTCATGCATATTCATTAGGGACAGCATGAAAACCCGAACAGTGTTTGGCCCTCCAGGACTGGAGTTGGGAACCTCTGCCCTAGAGCAGCGGCCAACAGGGGCAGACACACCCGCACCCACAGGCTCCATTATCCCAAGCCTACTGGAGCGGCAGGATGTTGGGCCCTGTGTGCATCTCCCAATATTAGCACTTGCATACCTTAGCAATACCACCCTAGACATGGGAAAACTGTACACAGCTATCAAAAGGTTGCTATGATAACTGGCAGATAGCAATTCCTACGTTAAGCACAATTGGCTGATTGAGCTGTATCATAGCAACCTTTATGTCTGTGGAGTGTGCCTCAGGTCTAGTGTCTGACAGAGTGACCCCAACAGTATTGCGTACCATGGCCATGCCTGCACTGTGTCCAGGACTGGTATGGTGGCCAGGGCTGCCAAACACCTCTATAGTTGCACAATGCTGGCATAGGTGTGGGGAGTGTGTGTCTGTCTAGCCAGTGTGTGGTGGCTGCCAACACCCTCCACAGCCCACACTGCTAGCACTGTTGCCAGTATTGGCCTGCCAATGTGCATAATGAGGAGCAAGGTATTGTGGGAATAGCCTGGATAGGGTGGCCTGGCCTGGCTGCATCTGCACAGGGCATAGGACAATGGCTCAGACATTGTAGTGCCCAGCCACCACCTGCACGGACAGGGTGGCCACAGCATGTCCTGCTGTGAGGTCACTCTCACCCTGACTGAGCAGTGACCACGGCATGGCTAGGTTCCCCCATAGTGCTATATAGTATTTCTCTTATGTGATATTTATGGATTCTCTTTTGGGGCCCAATCACTGACTTATCTGCTTGGTGTGTATGCTGACATCCCAGTTCTGGGTACATGCATCTCCTCCAGGAACATGCACTATGGACTAGCTAGCAGACTGTCTGCAGTTAGTATATGTCTGGCTGGAACACCTTGCAGGGTGCAGCGGCTGGAGGCTTGCTGCTGGAGAATATCAGATAGTGGTGGTGGGCAGCTGAGCGTTTCCAGGCCTACTGTCTGTCTGCCTTGCCTTATGGATGTGTACAGATCAGCATTGACTGCCCTGTAGAGTGTCTGTTCCCCAGTAGGACTGGGGTTGATGGTCCCCTCTACTGCCACCATTGCAGGGAGGTAGAATGTGGATCTGTTGGTGGGAGATCCTGTTTCCCACCCTGAGCCAAAGAGGGTGGGTTGGGTAGTGGTACATAATCCGCCTATGGGTCCAAACACCCCCCCCCCTTCACCTACATCATGTGACCATGGCACTAACACAGGATATGCACTATTCTGGGTGCATCACAGCCCATAAGGGCTAGACATGACTGAGACATACACATGTATCCTAGGAGTGTCTGCAGGAACTACCTATCACACATACACTAGCACTGATGGGGACCTGCAGCATGGCGTATATCAGCCATGAAGGTTGCTGTGGACCTGGTGCTGGGCGCCCCACCTCACCCTCAGGGTGAGCACAGTACCCGCACCATGTGACGGTCTGTAGCTACTCTGTGCCAGTAACACACACGGTCTGTACCCCCTACCAGGCCGAGGTGCTGTGGGGGTACATACCCCATCTTGTGATCATCTGAAGACTGCTGATGTGCATGTGCAGTGCATCATGGGTACGGGTGGGTTAACCCTATCCTGGTAACCACAGCAGACAGTTTGTGTGGTGACCTGCAGTCCTTCTGTAGCCAACCAGGGGTTTGTTAGCAGCTATAGAGCTGTAGCCCACTGGATACTTCACTGCCTGTGGAGCCAGAGATCATGAGTTCACACCCACGGTGGGGTTATTTGATAGCGCTGTCCGAGGCATTGTCTATTTTTAATGTACATTAGTGCTGCCAGCAAAAACACCCTCGGAGTACTGTAGCCATAAGGTGCTTCATAAGGTGCCTTATAGGGCGCTGTATAAGGTGCCCTATAAGGCGCCTTCTACGGTGCCTTATAAGGTGTCCTATAAAGAGCCTTATAGGGTGCCCCATAGGGGACATTATAGGGTGACTTGGCGGACAGTGCACTTTATAATGTGCCCTATGGAGTGCCTTATAGAATGCCTTATGCAGCACCTTCGGTTACGGCACATGAGGGTGTGTTTGCTGGCAGCACTAATTAAAATATACATAACATGCCTCAAAAAGCAATACTTACACGTAACAGCTAATGCCTCAGCCAGCCATATGCATTAGGCACACTGGGGGATCGAACTCATGACCCCTGTACCATCAGTCAGTGTATTAAGCATTGTGCTACACCTCTGTTTCTGTGTTTGCATGTCTGCACGCCTGCTTAAGATTACCGTGCATTAACGTGCTTAGCGGCATCTCGCCCGATAATGTGCGCAGCGCGCATTATCACCGATGATCCCGTTTTGCTACATTACGACCGACACGCCCACTCCTTTTATGGCAGCCTGCACACTATCGCCGGGCACACGTTAAGATGGTTTAGTAAACATACCCCATAGAGTGAATGCACTTATAAGTCAAAAGGAGAAGTTTAAAGTGAATACGAAAACGGATAGGGAGCCAGTGAAGAGATCTGAGAAGTGGAGTGATGTGGGCAAAACGAGGGTGACGGAAAATCAAACGTGCAGCAGAATGCTGAATAGACTGAAGGGGGAAGCGATGAGACTGAGGGAGACCAGCAAGGAGCAGGTTACAATAATCAAGGTGGGAGGTGATTAGGGAATGGATGAGGGTTTTAGTTGTGAGCTCAGAAAGAAAGGGGTGGATTTTTCCAATGTTGAAGAGAAAGAAGCGACAGGTCTTAGCAATGAGTTGGATATGAGAGGAGAAAGAGAGCGAAGAATCAAAAATAACACCCAGATTGCGAGCAGAACAAACAGGTTGGAGAACAGAGCCATCTGCAGAGACAGAAAAAGAAGAAGGAGAAAGGGAAATTTTAGGAGAAAAAACGAGAAGTTCAGTCTTGGACATGTTCAATTTCAAGCGACGATGGAACATCCAAACAGCGTTGGCAGAGAGACAGCTAGAGATCCGGGACTGGAAAGCAGAAGAAAGATCAGAAGTAGAGAGATAGATCTGGGAGTCATCAGCATAGAGATGGTACTGAAAACCATGAGAGGAAATGAGCGCACCAAGGGATTGGGTATAGAGAGAAAAAATTAGGGGACCAAAGACGGAACCTTGGGGGACACCAACCGAGAGGGGGGTAACAGAGGAGGAGGAGCCACTAGAACATACACTAAAGGAGCGATGGGAGAGATAGGAGGAGAACCAAGAAAGAACAGAATCCCTAAAGCCAAGGGAGGACAGAGTGTCAAGAAGAAGATCATGGTCAACAGTGTCGAAAGCAGCAGAAAGGTCAAGGAGGATAAGTACAGAGTAGAGCCCTTAGATTTAGCCAGGAACAAGTCACTGGAGACCTTAACAAGAGCAGTTTCAACAGAGTGCAAAGGACGAAAACCGGATTGTAAGGGGTCAAGGAGAGTGTGGGAAGAGAGGAAGTCAAGGCAATGGCAGTAAACCGCATGTTCGAGTAGTTTATAAATGAAAGGAAGGAGAGAAATGGGGCGATAATTAGAAGGACAAGAGGGATCAAGTGAGGGTTTCTTAAGGAGAGGTGTGACCATAGCATGTTTAAAGGCAACTGGGACAGTAGCAGTGGAGAGCGAGAGGTTGAGGATATGAGAAATGGAGGGGACAATGGTAGAGGAAATAGAGGAGAGGAGATGGGAGGAGATAGGATCAGAGGAGCAAGTGGTGAGCTTGGAGGAGGAGAGAAGAAGAGCAGTTTCATCAATAGAAATCGAAGGAAGAATGAGGGGGGGGGGGATGAGAGCAAGAAGGGGAAATAGGCGACTTAGAGGGAAATTGGAGAGTGATCTTATGGATTTTATCAAGGAAGTAATCAGCCAGGGATTGGGCAGAAAGGGAAGGAGGGACCTGAGGCGGAGGCACTTTGAGGAGAGAATTGAGATTAGTGAAGAGATGGCGAGGATCAGAGGCATGAGAATTAGTCAGGCGAACAAAGTAATCTTGTTTGGCAAGAGCTAAAGCAGCTTTGAAAGAGCAGAGCATGAATTTGAAATGAAGGAAATCTTCAGGGGAGCGGGATTTGAGCCAGGTACGCTCAGCAGAGCGGGCACAGGAGCGAAGATAGCGAATAGTGGGAGAGAGCCAGGGCTGTGGTAAGGAACGCCTTACAGGATGAGGGATGAGAGGAGTGAGAACATCCAGAGCTGAGAAGAGCGCAGTATTATAGGACATCACTGCTATATCAGCAGACTTGGAGGACAAAACAGAAGAGAGAGAAGGAGAAATGGAAGAAGAGAGAGCCAGAGGATCAATGGCAAGAAGGTTCCTAAAAAGAGTGGAGGAGACAGGACGCGGAAGGGGCGATGGGAGGTGAAGATTAAAGGAAAGAAGGTGATGATCAGATAAAGGAAGAACAGTATTACTGAAGTTAGAGGGAGAGGAACAAGAAAAGAAAACCAGATCAAGACAATGGCCATGAAGGTGAGTGGGGACAGAGGAACAAAGTTGAAGGCCAAATGAGGAAGTAAGAGAGAGAAGCTTCAGAGTAAGAGGATCAGAGGGGTTATCAACATGGATGTTAAAATCACCAAGAATAAGAGTGGGGGATGTAGGGATAAGAAACAGGGAAAGCCAAGAGTCAAAGTTGGAGAAAAAAGAAGAAAAAGCCTTGTCAGGAGGAAGATAGACAACAGCAACCCGGAGTGGAAGTGGGGCAAAGAGGCGAATAGAGTGGACCTAAAAGAGAGGAAGGAATGAGAGTGAGGCAGGGGAAAAGGTTGGAGATGACCGGAGGGGGAGCGAAGAAGGCCAACCCTACCACCATGGCTTGTGAGCTGTGAGCCACAATATAAAAAGAATAAAAAGGATGTTTTGCTTCAAGAGGATGTTTTCCTCGTGGCCAATAGTCTGACATTAATTTTACCACGAGTATTGTTTAATTTTCATTTTTTCATCCTGTAGATTATAGGGGATTTTTTGAAGGGGTTTGCAGGGAACATGCAAAGACTTTCTGGTGTTGTGGAAAGCTCTCCCAGGAAACTCACACTCCTCGGGATTGCCTTATATTTAGAAAGCTAGTGAGGATGGAGCTGCTTGCATTCACCTTAGCTAAATAGCTGGTTATTTTTAGGGAAAACACAGTTCTTTTTTTTATTTTATTTTATTTATTTATAAGTTTTCAACATAATACATCAATACTTATGTAAGGCAAATCATTACAATACAATAAAGTATATATGAAAAAAGAAAAAAAAAGTTAAGGATATAGTCCACGTCAAGAGAAAAAACGGAGACTACATTTCACAAATAACAAAACAAGAAAACAGGCCAAAAGGCCAACCAGTAGAAGGATATACATAACCCAGAAATTAGTGCTGGGTCAAGGGAACACAGTTCTTTTTAATTTTCAGACCTAGTTTCCAGTCCAGTTGCAAAATAGACGGGTAGATTTTTATTATCCAGCCTCCAAACAGATTCATGAATATTATCTCCTACACAGTGCTTTAGTAGTTCTGACTCTCAGGTTCCTGCTATCCATGATGTATTCTCTGTAATGGAGGTGGGAAGGGGTTCTCTTTCTCTCTGGTGGGTAAGAAAGCAAAAGATGATTGGATTTCTCTAATGGGAGTAGGTCAGGGCCAGTGTCAGGGTGGTGCAACCAGGGCAATTGCCCTCTGCCCTTATGTTACAGGGGGCTGCAAGTCTGACCAAAGCTGAAAACGGCAGAGGCTGTTCATGGGCTTCAGGACCCCTCCCAAATTTCTGCCCTGTCTAACACCAGCCCTGTAGAAGGTGGAAATATTGTTCTAAAGGTGTTTTATTTCTCTGGTGGGTACTGAGAAGGGAGATGCTTGGGAAAGTTTAAGGCAATATTAAATATCTTCAAAATCCTCCGCCACTCCTCAGCAGCTATCCTAGAAAGCTTGGTCATAAAAGACGATGGGGCATGCCCCAGGCGCCACAACAACATGCACATGATCAGCATGCCCACAGATTACCAAAACAGCAAGCAGTCCACCTCCAAAACAACCCTCTCCCTAGCTGCCTCCCCCAACTTTGGAACACCCTCCCCGATGAAATGAGCCTCCGGAGATATCAAAGACTTCAGGAAGAAACTCAAGACCCTGCTGTTCAGGGAACGTCACCTAGTCCAACAACCACACCAGTGTCCTCTGCCAACAACCCGTTAGGACATTAGAATGGCTTTCTGATAATCCTGCCCAAATTGTAAATAACATGAACCAATTGTAAATAAAACAAGCAAATTGTAAATAGTGTCACCCTTTTGTGTACTCAGAATGCAGATATGACCACATATCTCCTCTCCTAATCCAACTACATTGGCTCCCAATAAACAATCGACTCAAGTACAAAGCTCTACTAATAACATTCAAGATTCTCCACCACCTATCATCACCCCCACTGGAAAATCTCCTACATTGGACTCCTGACAACAGAGCGAGAAGATCAGATATGATAAACACACCATTCCTTCCATAACTAGAAAAACCTCGCAATTCGCCAAAAACAGAGCCTTCTCCCTCTTCGCCCCTCTACTGTGAACTCCCTACCTCCTCCTATTCGTCTCATACCAGAGCTGACCACTTTTCGCAAAGCAATAATGACACATCTATTCCACCTTGCTTTCGACCACATAACACAGTTACCCATCAATATTATAGTCATAACCCCATCAGCCTGCAAATAGTTCCCAGTATATAATGTACACTGAAGGATCATTGTGCTACCAATGTAAATAGTTAACTGTATATATACTTTGTTCACATGTTTAATATGTTAAATGTAATATCTTAAAATATACTGTTCCATGTACTATATTGTTACCTTGTAAACCGTGCTGATCTTGAATAGTGCGGTATAAAACCAAATAAATAAATAAATATATTCAGTTTTAAGTTTGTGTTGCAATGTAAACCACTTGGATTTCAGGATAAGGAAGTATAAAAATCTGGTTAAATAAATAACTTCCGATGGAAACAGGCAGAAAAAAACGGTCTACTCTAAACATTTAAAAAACCCAAACACAATTGTTTTACAAGTAATAACTGGAACCCTGGAGTTACAAGAAAAGCGACAGGAGACATAGAGGTATTATAATTTTAAATGAGTTTAGAATCATCCTGGGGAGACACTTACAGCGTCCCATTGATGAATGAGGAGCCGTCTACCCAGGTCCAGTTGCTGCCCGGTGCCAGGATGTGGAGTCCGATCCAGTGATTTCTGTTCTGTGTCTTATTCTGTATGAAATCCTGGGCAAACAGAGAGAAGACACTGTCTGTGCGTCTCAATGCAACAAACCCCAAGCAAGAAAAGGCAGAAAAGGGAGAGGTTAAAGGCACAGCCACACCCAGCAAATGTATATCCCCCAGCTTAATATTAATAATTATGTGATTAATTGAAAACATCCTTTGCTCATGTGAGGCTGCCCATCCCTGGCATGAGAGATGCAGAGTATTTTATGTTAAATACAGAAAAAACAATTTGCTTTGTGTGTATATCTAATGCCTCATTACACTCCTGCTGGACCCTTCCTTAGATGCGTTTATTTCTTTCTCGGGAAGTTGCAGCGGGAAGTGACAGATCTCGCTAGATACGTATTAGACAGCACTGATTCAGTGATTTATCTGTCTGGCGCCTGATTCCCTCCAGTGCTCATCAGCCCTTTCCTTGCATTCTCGCATCTCTTGTCTAACGCTGAAGCTCTTTTGCTTTCTGTGTCTCTCCTTTAGGTTCTGGTCCTCTTGCGGTGCTCAGGACTCGGTGACACTCCTGGGGTAGTGCTAGATATAAAGCTCACCCTCTCCTCCTGGTCCTGTAGCACTAGGAGCCGGGAGCCCCTCTCTGCGCAGTCCTCACGGCTCCTGCTCCAGTTCCTTTCATCTCTGGAGAAGTAATAACACTTTCCCTTGTGCGAGAGCCAGTTCAGGGGGCACAGCTTAGGTCTGGATCCTTCTGCTGGAGGCAAAGGAGACGGGAGGGCTGTCAGTGGTGCATTTTAAGCAACTAAGAATACAGTTAAACAGAGGAGCCATCAGACCTTGGTAGTATGATGTCTGTCTCTGTCTCTCTTTTTTTTTTCTTACGAGATCATACTTACACAGAGGAAGCATCTATAATATATATTTTTTTAATTTTCTAAAGTTTACAGAGATGAGGGGAGGAACAAGAAAATGTATGGGCTACTGCCCTGGATATTTTAATTGTGAAGTAGGAAGTAAGATGATCAGAAAAGAATGGTGACTGCAGGCTATAATAATTTGGGGTTTTAGTGTGAAGCTCTCTCTCATGGAGGACTCAGTTAAAGTGAAATGCCTGGTGCTTGACTCCATCACAGACCAGACCATCAGTATATCTATTCCTGGGCGGCTATATACAGGACACTCAGCAGTAGGAAAGTGAATGGTTGAGCCTGGGATGGGCACAGAGGATCCTCAGTGGTGGGAAGAGAGGGGTAAAGCCTGGGACAGTTTCAGAGGATCCTCATTGGTGGGGGAGTGAGGGGTTAAGCCTGGGACAGGCTCAGAAGATCCTCAGTGGTGGTGGAGTGAGGGGTAAAGTCTGGGACAGGCACATAGGATCCTCAGTGGTGGGGAGTGAGGGGTAAAGCCTGGGTCAGTTTCAGAGGATCCTCATTGGGGGGGGAGTGCGGGGTTAAGCCTGGGCCATGCTCCGAAGCTCCTCAGTGGTGGTGGAGTGAGGGGTAAAGTCTGGGACAGGCACAGAGGATCCTCAGTGGTGGGGAGTGAGGGGTAAAGCCTGGGACAGGCACAGAGGATCCTCAGTGGTGGGGAGTGAGGGGTAAAGCCTGGGACAGGCACAGAGGATCCTCAGTGGTGGGGAGTGAGGGGTAAAGCCTGGGACGGGCACAGAGGATCCTCAGTGGTGGGGGAGTGAGGGGTAAAGCCTGGGACAGGCACAGAGGATCCTCAGTGGTGGGGGAGTGAGGGGTAAAGCCTGGGTAGGCACAGAGGATCCTTAGTAGTGGGGGAGTGAGGGGTAAAGCCTGGGACAGGCACAGAGGATCCTCAGTGGTGGGGAGTGAGGGGTAAAGCCTGGGACAGGCACAGAGGATCCTCAGTGGTGGGGAGTGAGGGGTAAAGCCTGGGACAGGCACAGAGGATCCTCAGTGGTGGGGGAGTGAGGGGTAAAGCCTGGGACAGGCACAGAGGATCCTCAGTGGTGGGGGAGTGAGGGGTAAAGCCTGGGACAGACACAGAGGATCCTCAGTAGTGGGGAGTGAGAGGTAAAGTCTGGGACATACACAGAGGATCCTCAGTGGAGGGGGAGTGAGGGGTAAAGTCTGGGATAGACACAGATGATCCTCAGTGGTGGGGGAGTGCGGGGTAAAGCTTGGGACAGACTCAGAGAATCCTCAGCAGTGGGGGAGGGTAGGAGTAAAGCCTGGGACAGGCACAGAGGATCCTCAGTGGTGGGGGGAGAGGGATAAAGCCTGGGACACACCCAGAGGATCCTCAGTGGTGGGAAGAGAGAGGTAAAGCCTGGGACAGGCACAGAGGATCCTCAGTGGTGGGGGAGTGAGGGGGGTAAATCCTGGGACAGGCACAGAGGATCCTCAGTGGTGGGGAGTGAAGGGTAAAGCCTGGGACAGGCACAGAGGATCCTCGGTGGTGGGGGAGTGAGGGGTAAAGTCTGGGACAGGAACAGAGGATCCTCAGTGGTGGGGGAGTGAGGGGTAAAGCCTGGGACAGGCACAGATGATCCTCAGTGGTGGGGGGAGAGGGATAAAGCCTGGGACAGACCCAGAGGATCCTCAGTGGTGGGAAGAGAGAGGTAAAGCCTGGGACAGACCCCGAGGATCCTCAGCGGTGGGGAGTGAGGGGTAAAGCCTGGGACAGGCACAGAGGATCCTCAGTGGTGGGGGAGTGAGGGGTAAAGCCTGGGACAGGCACAGAGGATCCTCAGTGGTGGGGGGGGGGGAGACGGATAAAGCCTGGGACAGACCCAGAGGATCCTCAGTGGTGGGAAGAGAGAGGTAAAGCCTGGGACAGACCCAGAGGATCCTCAGCGGTGGGGAGTGAGGGGTAAAGTCTGGGGTAGGCACAGAGGATCCTCAGTAGTGGGGGAGTGAGGGGTAAAGCCTGGGACAAGCACAGAGGATCCTCAGTGATGGGGGAGTGAGGGGTAAAGCCTGGGACAGGCACAGCGGTTCCTCAGTGGTGGGGGAGTGAGGGGTAAAGCCTGGGACAGGCACAGAGGATCCTCAGTGGTGGGGAGTGAGGGGTAAAGCCTGGGACAGGCACAGAGGATCCTCAGTGGTGGGGAGTGAGGGGTAAAGTCTGGGACAGGCACAGAGGATCCTCAGTGGTGGGGAGTGAGGGGTAAAGCCTGGGACAGGCACAGAGGATCCTCAGTGGTGGGGGAGTGGAGGGTAAAGCCTGGGACAGGCACAGAGGATCCTCAGTGGTGTGGAGTGAGGGGTAAAGCCTGGGACGGGCACAGAGGATCCATCAGTGGTGGGGAGTGAGGGGTAAAGCCTGGGACAGGCACAGAGGATCCTCAGTGGTGGGGGAGTGAGGGGAAAAGCCTGGGAAGGCACAGAGGATCCTTATTAGTGGGGGAGTGAGGGGTAAAGCCTGGGACAGGCACAAGAGGCTCCTCAGTGATGGGGGAGTGAGGGGTAAAGCCTGGGACAGGCACAGAGGATCCTCAGTGGTGGGGAGTGAGGGGTAAAGCCTGGGACAGGCACAGAGGATCCTCAGTGGTGGGGGAGTGAGGGGTAAAGCCTGGGACAGTCACAGAGGATCCTCAGTGGTGGGGGAGTGAGGCGTAAAGCCTGGGACCGACACAGAGGATCCTCAGTAGTGGGGAGTGAGAGGTAAAGTCTGGGACATACACAGAGGATCCTCAGTGGAGTGGGGAGTGCGGGGTAAAGTCGGGTATAGTCACAGATGATCCTCAGTGGTGGGGGAGTGCGGGGTAAAGCTTGGGACAGACTCAGAGAATCCTCAGCAGTGGGGGAGGGTAGGAGTAAAGCCTGGGACAGGCACAGAGGATCCTCAGTGGTGCGGGGAGAGGGATAAAGCCTGGGACACACCCAGAGGATCCTCAGTGGTGGGAAGAGAGAGGTAAAGCCTGGGACAGGCACAGAGGATCCTCAGTGGTGGGGGAGTGAGGGGGGTAAATCCTGGGACAGGCACAGAGGATCCTCAGTGGAGGGGAGTGAAGGGTAAAGCCTGGGACAGGCACAGAGGATCCTCGTGTGGGGGGGAGTGAGGGGTAAAGTCTGGGACAGGAACAGAGGATCCTCAGTGGTGGGGGGGAGTGAGGGGTAAAGCCTGGGACAGGCACAGATGATCCTCAGTGGTTGGGGGGAGAGGGATAAAGCCTGGGACAGACCCCAGAGGATCCTCAGTGGTGGGAAGAGAGAGGTAAAGCCTGGGACAGACCCAGAGGATCCTCAGCGGTGGGGAGTGAGGGGTAAAGCCTGGGACAGACAGAGGATCCTCAGTGGTGGGGGAGTGAGAGGTAAAGCCTGGGACAGGCACCGAGGATCCTCAGTGGTGGGGGAGTGAGGGGTAAAGCCTGTGACAGCCACAGAGGATCCTCAGTGGTGGGGGAGTGAGGGGTAAAGCCTGGGACAGGCATAGAGGATTCTCAGTGGTGGGGGGAGAGGGTTAAAGCCTGGGACAGGCAGGGCCGGCCTGTCCATTGAGCAAGAATGTTCTTTGCGCAGGGCCCTGCGTTTCAGGGGGCCCGGCGCAAACAACATTCTGCATCTCAGGTAAATTTAAAAAAAAAACAAAAAAAAAACTGGCTGCAGCCGCTGCCGCCGTGGCAGTGGCAGAATCAAGTGTCCCACACCCCCCCCCCCCCCGCTTGCCCGGCAGAGCCCTCTCTGAATCAGCGCCAGCTTTCAAAGCCGCGAAGGGAGAGTTTCTCTCTCCCGGCTCTTTTAAGCCCGCCGGGGCTGATGGGAAACAGGAAGCCTGTTTCCCATCAGCGCCAGCAGGCTCAACAGATCCGAGAGAAACTCTCACTTCGCGGCTCTGAAAGCCGGCGCCGAGGGGAGTGATTCAGGGGGCTGTGCCGGGCAGGCGGCGGGGGGGGGGGGGGGCCGAGGGACACTTTATTATGCAGCAGCAGCAGCCAGTTTAGTTTTTTTTAAATTTTCCCTGGGCGGATGGGGGTGGGGGGTTAGGACGGCTAATGGACTAGGGGGGGCTAAGACTGAAAATGGGGTGATGGGTTAGGACTGGAAGTGGGCTGATGTGGGGGTTAGGACTGCTAATGGGCTATGGGGGGGCTAGGACTGGAAATGGGCTGATGGGGGGGTTAGGACTGGAGGTGGGCTGATGGGGGGTTAGGACTGGTAATGGGCTATGGGGGAGCTAGGAGTGGAAAAGGGCTGAGTGGAAGGGGGGCTTGAACTGCAAATAGCTGATGGGGAGGGGGCTTGGAATGGAAATGGGCTGTGAGGGGAGGGAGCTAGGACTGGAAATGGACTGAGTGCGGGGGGGGGGGAGCTAGGACAGGAAATGGACTGTTGGGAGGTGCTAAGATTGGAAATGGGCTGTGGTGGGGGCTTGGATTGAAATGGACTCATGGATGGGCTAGAACTGGAAGTAGGCTCATGGGGGGCTTGGACTGGAAATGGGCTGAGTCGAGGGGAGCTAGGATTTGACATGGGCTGATGGTGGGGCTAGGAAAAGACTAGGAATGGGCTGATGGGGGGCTGGGATTGGTAATGAGCTGATGAAGGGACTCGGATAGGACTGGAAATTGATGCAGGAGCTAGGACTGGAAATGGGCTGATGGTGGGGCTAGGATAGGACTGGAAATGGGCTGATGGTGGGTTAGGACTGGAAATGGGCTGATGCGGGGACTAGAAGGGAGCGGATGCTGGGTGGGGCTGGAACTAGAAGGGAGCTGATGTTGGGGGAGGATTAGAATGGGATGGGGCTGGGAGAGTGAAATGGAGAGGGGAAAATATTTTGTGTGGGAGGGAAGAAAAATCTACAATTGGTCGGGTACTGGGAGAGTGAGTGGGGATTGAGGATGGAGGGGTAAAATTTGAGTGGATGAAATAGGAATGAGGAAAGAGCAAAAGGAAAAAGATTAGTATGTTAAAGCAGATGCAGAGAGAATGGAAAAAAACTAGAAGAGAGAAGAAAGGACAAATGGACAGCAGACGATGGAGAGTTAGCAGAAGACACAAAGAAACCAGAAGAAAGTGTCTGGAGCAATTGCAACTGAAAAAAATCCACAAAAGGTAGAAAAATATCTCTTTATTTTGAATTTATTAACTGGAATATGTCAGCTCTGGGAAATGTGCATCATTGACATTTGCACTTTGTTTAGTACAAGAGGAAATTAATTTATAGTTTTATTTCTACAGTGTTGTTGTACATTCCAAGTCTGGTTTTTGGGGTTCCCAGTTTAATTGTCTTCCTGTTTCTAAATTGTGATTCCTTGTTTGGTGATGGTCTATGTTCTGCATGTGTAAATGAGCTGAGGTATTCTGTTTATGTAATTCCTATTTGACATTGCCACTTGTTCTCTTTCCCCAGTAGGTCATGTATTGTTATTCTCTGAAATGTATTGGTTTAATATTTGCAGTGTTTATGTTTATGTTTATTACATTTGATATGCCTTTTGATAGGTAGAGTATGGTACTTTGTGAGTCCTGGTAGTGCTGTTACGATACGGCGGGTTTGCTATGGGTTCTAAATGGGCAGTGTTTGTAATAGTTCCTTATGTGCCTGGCGGTTGGCACTGGATTATAGTAATGTAGAAATCTTTTCGTCTTTCTTTTTCCAGACACTCATTAAGAGGCATGTTAACTAAAAGTTAGTGTATGGTAACATTATGCAAATATTTATGCAAATGAGGCCCTGCACCAAGTTTCCGCACATGGCCCCGCACCCCCCTTGCGCCGCCCCTGGGGACAGGCACAGAGGATCCTCAGTGGTGGGGGAGTGAGGGGTAAAGCCTGGGACAGGCACAAAGGATCCTCAGTGGTGGGAAGTGAGGGGTAAAGCCTGGGACAGGCACAGAGGATCCTCAGTGGTGGGGGAGTGAGGAATATAGCCTGAGAAAGGCACAGAGGATGCTTAGCGGTGGAGGAGTGAGGGGTAAAGCCTAGGACGGGCACAGTGGCGGTGGGGGAGTGACATCTATACTAGAGGCCCTGAACTGGCTGCCAATTGCGCAATGTGTTAAATCCAAGTTGCTGGTTATTGCTTTTAGAGTATTTCACCAGTCATACCTGGGTTACTTGTTGGGCCAGTTTTAATTATATAATGTTTTGTTCGGTTACTTAGTCTAAGGGTATTGGATGATCAGCCCTTCCAGGAGCAAGATTTTTTCATACAGCCAGACTGCGGGCCAGAGCACTTACATGCTCATTGCCTTTTTTTGGAATTGGTTGCTGGTTGGCATCTGGTTTATGGATGACCTTATGGGGTTTAAAAAGGCAATGACCTTATGGCTCTGGGAGAGAGGGTGAAGTAGATAGGGGTGCAGGTGGTGTTCTTCTCAGTCCTCCCTGTTGATTGTAAAGGTCACGGCAGAGATGTTTGCATCCGGGTGGTGTAGTGCTGTTGCTCCATCTTTTCCCCATTTCTAAGGATAAATGGGAAGACCGGGAAGAAGCCTCGACTCCCGAGCCTTCACTGACTGTAGGTCTGATGGATCATTACTTTGGGCATCCGAGGTCCTTGCTTTGGGTTGAGTCCCACAGGGGCAGTAACATGACCAGAGGGTTCAGTGTCCCTCTCAGATGCGGAAGTCACTCTGTCCTCAGATGAGCAAACACCACCTTGGCATCCATGGGATACCACTTTGGCTCTTGAAGGCCCAGGAGTGTCTTTGTTGGATATGTTTAAACAGTACCTGGTAGAAATTCTTCTTGTTCCTAAGGATTTTTTTTTTAGTGCTGCCTCTAGGTAATGTATCACTTCCAGGCCTTTTTTTAAGAACATAAGATATGCCATACTGGGTCAGACCAAGGTCAATCAGACCAAGGTCAATCCTGTTTCCAGCAATGGCCAATCTAGATCACAAGTACCTAGCAGTTTCCCCAAAATACACAGGTTCCACAATACTTGTACTGGGGCAAGCAGTGGATTTCCCGGGTCCTCTTTAATAATGGTTTATGGACCTTTCCTCCTGGGACTTGTCCAAACCTTTTTTAAACCCGGCTACACTAACAGCTTTTACTTCATCTTCCGGTAACGAATTCCAGAGTTTGATTACACTTTGAGTGAAAAAATATTTTCTCTTAAATGGGTTACACTGTAGCTTCATTGCATGTCCCCTAGTCTTTCTATATTCTGATGATGTAAACAGTCCATCAATGTTTACCCATTCCATAGCAATGGAGGGTAAAGTGACTTGCCCAAGGTCACAAGGAGTGCCAATGGGAACTGAACCCTTGATTTCCTGGGTACTAGACAGTTGCTCTAACCACTGGACTACTCCTCCACTCTCCTAAGGAGTTACTAAGGCTTATTATCTGCCCACTGCTTTGAAGAGTGTTTCTGAGCAGCCTGTGGACATGAATATAGATATCTTGAACCTTACTGATGTTTTGGAATTGTCACTGACTGGATCCTATATTCCTGCAACATTATTAATTCCTTGTGTCTTGGTTTCCAATTGGGATTGGATCTTAACGATGTACTTTAAAAAGAAAGCTGCATCGTTCTGTGGTTACTCAATAAATATTGGAGAAGGAACCCAGAAAAGACCTTTTTTGTTATTGAAACGTGGTGTTTTGCAGCTTGATGCTTTATTTTCTTTGAAATTTCCATGTAAATGTTTAGTATGTTATAAATCAGTTAAATATGTTTTCTTTCAGTCTAGTGAGTTGACTGCCTTTATAAGCTCCAAGTTGGCGACCTCACCTGCATTATCTTCTCTTGAGATGACTTAGTTCTAACCACATTTTGATGTATAACCTTAGACCAACATTTCACCACCAGGTTTCTTGTTTAGTTTTCTTATTGATGCGTGCCATTGCCATTGCTTTTTTTTTTTCTTCCTCTCTCCCTCATTATATTGGGCTTGTAGGAGATTCCTATATTGATTTTTCTTTTGTTTAATTTTTCTTGTATAATTGATGTGGAGTTTCTCCTTTGTTCTTTACAAGATGTTTAACTTGACTGTTTATTTTGAAATGCATAAATAAAAAATGAAAAAAAAAATAGAGAAGCTCGCATCCTAGAGTTGAATGCATGACTACATGGATAATGTCATCAACAGTATTTTGGTTTCCTGGATCATGGGATGATCTTCCAAGGGCTGCTAAGCAGAGATGGTTTCCACCTATCCACGAAGGGTCAAATTGTTTTCTGCAGCAAACAGACTAATCTACTAAAGAGGGCTTTAAACTACATTTGTTGAGGATGGGTAAAGAAAGCCCCCAGGTAAGTGAAAACCCTCATATAAATAGAACACTACATACCTCTGTAGACAAGGGTAAAAAGGGCAACATCTGGAAAGTGGTATGCATAAATGCCTGTACTATGGAAAATAAGATTCCAGATGTTGAAGCTCTAATGGAAGAGGCTAACTTGGATTTAGTGGCCATTACGGAGACATGGTTCACAGAGAACCATGACTGGGACATAATTATACCAGGCTATAATTTATTCAGGAAGGACAGGCTAGGAAGAAAAGGAGGATGAGTGGCACAATAATATTAAAGCTACAGAATTGCAGGGTTTATAAGAGAAGGGGTGAGACACTGTAGGTTAAAGAGGGAATGGAGCATCCATTACATCAGTGTTATATACATACCTCCTTCCCAGACAGAAGAAGTCAAGAGAGATGTAAATGAAGACATTTGTAGTGTCTCTATGAAATGAGAGGTACTGCTGATAAGTGATTTCAATATGCCAGATATTGACTGGGACACCCCTGCTGTGGTGTCATCTAGAAGTAAGGAGATCCTGGATTCTTTACAGAAAGAACTATTCTGGCAACTGGTAACAGAACCCATACATGAGGGGGCCATACTGGACCTGGTGCTAATGAATGGGAGAGTGTTTCTGTTGTTATTGTGGGTGATCTTGTATCCAGTGATCACTGGATGGTGTGCTCAGTATTAGAACTAGGGCTGATATCAAGGCATAAGTGAGGGTCCTAGACTTTAGGAAAGCAAACTTTGCCAAAATGAAACAATACCTCAAGGAGTCATTAGTGGGATGGAAACAGATGTAAGACATACAAAAGCAGTGGGCGAAACTAAAAGGGGATATTTTAAGGGCAACAAACATTTTTATTAGAAAAGTAAGTAAGTGTAAAAGGAAACGGAGGCCACTGTGGTTCTTGAAAGAAGTAGCTGAAAAGGTCAAGAAAGAGTGGGTGGCCTTCATAGAATACAAAGATCACAGAAAGAGGAAAACAAGTGTCAATATTCAGAAAAGCTTGGAAAGTAGTCAGGAAAGCAAACATACAAAGGAAGGAAAAATAGGACAATGCAGTAAAATTGGGGGGGGGGGGAACAAAACATTTTTCAGATATATTAGTGAGATGAGGAAAGGCAAAAGTGGTATTTTGAGATTGAAGGGTGAAGTGAAGGAATATGAAGTAGCTGATGAGCGTAAAACAGAATTGCTTAACAAATATTTCTGTTCTGTGTGCACAGATGAAGGGCCGGGATCATGACCACAGAAAACACTAACAAATAGGAACAGAAGACAGCCAGATTTTGAATGATTTTCAGAAGACTGTGTCCGCAAGGAACTAGCTACTGTAAATCAAAAGTAGACAAAGCAATGGACCCGGATGGGATACATCTGAGAGTACCGAAGGAACTTAAAAATGTTCTAGCAGCTACAATGTCTGACCTTTTCAATGCTTCTTTAGACTCTGGCATGGGCCCAGAGGACTGGCAAAAGTGCATGTGGTTCCACACAAAAGTGGAACTAAAGATGAAGTTAGGAACTACAGACTGGTTAGTCTGACCTCTGTAGTGAGTAAACTAATGGAAACTGCTAAAACAGAGAAAGCACAGTTACTTACCTGTAACAGGTGATCTCTGGGAACAGCAGGAATAAGTCTTCACATATGGGTACGTCAGTACCGACGGAGCCTGCGCGGGAACGCTCCCCAGTGTCCAATCAGAAAGCCTTTGGGAGCATCCCACAGCGCCTGCATGCTGCCTTCCTGCCTTTCCAACCGTCTCTCCTCAGTTGAGTTTTATAGTTGAGACAAAGAGGGAGAGAGAGGGAAAGGAAGAGAGAGAGAGAGAGAGAGAGACAACTCCTAGGGGAGGTGGGTGGGTTGTGAAGACTTATTCCTGCTGTTCCCAGCGATCACCTGTTACAGGTAAGTAACTGTGCTATCTCCAGGAACAAGCAGGAATGAGTCTTCACATATGGGGACTCCCTAGCTTTTGATGCCAGGGAGAGAGCCCATAAGTTGTGTGTCCCTGGGACAGGGCTGCACTTACCCACCTGGATCTCTGGCATCCCATGAGGGATGGTGGGTAGGAGTTGATTAAGTATGGAACAGGTGTTTGAGAACAGCCTAACCAAACAAGGCATCCCGGTGGGAGTCCTTGACCAAGCAGTAATGGGCTGTGAAGGTATGAACCGAGGCCCAAGTGGCTGCTCGACAGATGTCGTCGATAGACACAGAGTTCAGATGAGCCATTGAGGCTGCCATGGCTCTCACACTGTGAGCTGTGACATGGCCCTCCAGAGAAATCTTCTTGCTCTGATAGGCGAAAGAAATACATTGGGCAATCCAGTTGGAAAGTGTTCTCTTGGAGACTGGTTGTCCCAAATGAGAAGGATCAAAAGCAACAAAGAGTTGGGAAGACTTTCTATGTTGCTGTGTCCTCTGTAAGTAAAAAGCTAGAGCTCTTTTACAGTCCAGGGTATGAAGATTCCTCTCTGCACTTGATGCATGAGGTCCCGGAAAAAAGACAGGTAGGTAGACCTCTTGGTTGAGGTGAAAAGGCGAGACCACCTTAGGCATAAAATGTGGATTAGTCCAAAGGACCACCTTGTCATGATGGAACCTTGTATAAGGTGGATTAGCTACTAGTGCTTGCAATTCACTGATGCGGCGTGCTGATGGATTGCAATGAGAAAGATAACCTTCCAAGAAAGGTATTTCAAGGAGGTAGTAGCTAAAGGTTCAAAAGGCGGCTGCAAAAGCTGACCAAGAACCAAATTTAAGTCCCATGCCACCGGTGGTGGTCTAATGGGAGGCTTTGTTAAAAGGAGGCCTCTCATGAACCTTGCTACAAGGGGATGAGAGGAAACAGGTTGTCCATTTAGAGGCTTGCGGGGAGCTGCAATAGCACTCAGATGGACTCTTACTGAATTTGTCTTAAGGCCTGTATTAGACAGATAAAGGAGATACTCCAGCAACGATTCCAGAGGTATGGCACAGGGGTTAAGACCCTTCTGAGAACACCAGATGGTAAACCTTTTCCACTTGAAAGTGTAAGAACGTCTAGTGGAAGGTTTTCTGGAAGCATAAAGAACATCTTTCACTTGTTGAGAAAGAGAAAGATCCTGGAGATCTAGGCCTTCAGCAACCAAGCCCTGAGATGCAGAGACTGGGGATTGGGATGCCACAACATTCTGTCCTCCTGAGAGAGGAGGTCTGGAGCAGACCCTAACTCTAGGGAGGGAGCTTGAGAGAGATGTAGAAGCAGAGGGTACCACACTTGCCGTGGCCAATGTGGAGCTATGAGAATCATGTGGCCTCTGTCTCTCTGAAGCTTGAACAGGGTTTTGGGAATTAGGGGAATTTGTGGTTAGGCATACAGGAAGTCTTGACCCCAATGAAGGAGGAAAGCATCCCTTGCCTGAGCCCCCTGAGCCGGAGTTCTGGAACAGAACCGGGGAAGTTTGGCATTCCACGGACTTGCAAAGAGGTCTATGTCCGGGGTTCCCCAAATCTGAAAAATCTTGGATACCTGGTCCATATGTAGGGACCACTCGTGTGGAAGCAGAACTCAACTGAGTCTGTCTGCCCAAGAGTTTTGAACACCTGGAAGATAGACTGCTAGAAGATGAATATGATGCTCTCTGGCGAGGGCCCACAGTCGTAGAGCTTCATTGCAAAGCGACAGAGAGCCAGTTCCTCCCTGCTTGTTTATATAAAACATGGCTACCTGATTGTCAATGTGGACAAGGACTGTCTTGTGGCTGAGCAGGGTGTGGAAAACTCTCAGAGCAATGAAGATTGCTCTGAGTTCCAAGAGATTGATATGTAGACAAGTCTCCTGTGGGGACCAGATGCCCTGGGTGGAGAGGTCCTGAAGATGAGCTCCCCAGCCCATTGGAGAAGCATCTGTTGTAAGAGTTGCCTGGGGTAGAGGCTGTTGAAAGGGAGACCCCAGCAACAGGTTTCAAGGGGACTTCCACCACTGGAGGGACAAATGAGGCGACTTGTGTTTGCTATTTTGTCTGACAGGCAGCCTAATGCCTGGGTCCATTGGCTGGATAAAGTCCACTGAGCTGCTCTCATGTGAAGGCGAGCATATGGTACCACATGAACGGTGGATGCCATGTGGCCTAGCAATAACATTTCTCGAGCAGTTAGTAGGGGTTTTGACTCTGCTTGAGAAGCTAACTGCATCAAGCGAAGGCAACGGGCCTGAGGAAGGTAGGCCCTTGCCCTGGTGGTATCCAGCAACGCCCCTATAAACTCCAGGGACTGAGTAGGGATCAAATTGGATTTTGGGATGTTTATTACCAGCCCTAAATACTGAAGGATACGCATTGTTCAGGTTAGAGCAGTCTTAGCCTCTGATTGAGTGGGAGCTCGAATGAGCCAGTCGTCCAGATAAGGGAAGACAAATATTCCCAGGGTGCACAGAAAAGCAGCAACCACTGCCATGCATTTCGTGAACACCCTTGGTGCAGAGGCCAGGCCAAAGGGGAGCACTCTGTATTGATAGTGCTTCTCCTGGAATAGGAACCGAAGGAACCTTCTGTGAGTTGGATGGATGAGAACATGAGTGTACGCATCCTTGAGATCTAGAGAACAAAGCCAATCCTGACTCTGAAGGTATGGCAGCAGAGTTCCTAGAGAAACCATCTTGAATTTTTCTTTGACTAGGAATCTGTTCAACTCTCTGAGATCTAAAATGGGTCTGAAGCCCCCTGTTTTCTTTGGGATAAGAAAATAGGGGGAGTAGAACCCTGTGCCTTGTTGTTGAGAAGGCACTTCCTCTATTGCCCCTTGGGCTAGAAGAGTGGCAACCTCCTGCTCTAATAGGCTGAGGAGGGAGGTTGGAGAATTAAACTGGTGCACTCTTGTGAGAGGGGGCAAGCTGGAAAAATGAAGTTTGTACCCCTCTCTTATGATGGAGAGTGTCCAATGCTCTGCTGTGATCTGCCCCCATCTGGGAGCAAAGTGACATAACCTTCCTGGAATGGTGGAGGGCTCTGGTCCTTCTAGAGCCAGGAACGCTAAGTTCTCTAGCAGAAAGTCAAAGGCCCTGAGGGGGCTGAGATTGCTGGGCTGGAGCAGGCCTCGCAGCCTTTGCCTTGGTCTGTTTGGAGGATTGCTGATGTTTGGAAGGGAACTGAGCTGCAGAAGATGCTCTCTGACTATAAGCGGATAGGATCTTCCCTTCTTAGAAAAAGGTGTTTTCTTGAACAACCTTTTCTTAGCAGGAGCAGCTGTAGATTTGGATAGTCTGTCCAAAGCAGAATTTTCAGCATCCATCTGATTGGCTTTTGCTTGCCAATCTTTACCAAACAGATTCTCACCTGTACAAGGGATATTTCCCAATTCATCTTGGACCCAGAGCTCCAAATCAGATGCTTGAAGCCAAGCAATCCTATGTGCACCTATAACTAGAGCTGAGGCTCTGCTGACGCATTCAAAGGAGTCGAAAGCTGCACGGTTGGAGAATTTGGAGATATCCTGGGCATGTTTGAGCCCTGTGAAAATTCTTGCCTTTTACTGTCAGACATAAAAGGACTTAAAGTCTGCAAATGGTCAGTGACTTCTTTTAAGAACATTCCCATGTAGAGAGTATAAGAATTAATTTCTCGCAGCAAGCATGGAAGCTTGGAAGGACTCTTCTACCAAAAGCATCCAGGGTTCTACATTCACGTCCTGGAGGATTAGAGGGCATGTCTCTTGGCACTTCTAATCTTTCTCATTGCAGACTCAACCACAATAGAGTGGTGAGAAAGCTGAGTTTTATGGAAACCAGGACAAGGAGGGACACAATACATGGTGTCCAGCCTGCGAGAATGAGGAGAGGTGGTTTAGAGGTGCTTCCCACATCCTTAACATGAGATCATACAGAATCTCATGAATAGGCAAGGTAGCTGCCTCCTTAGGAGTTTTAGGATATTGTAAAATATCTAACTCCTGAGCTCTAGGCTCTGACTCTGGGGCTACTGTAATAGAAAGGCCCCGAGCCACCTCTCTGATAAAGTCTTGAAAAGACAAGTCCTCTGGAGGAGACGTCCTTCGTTTAGGAGAGGACTCCTCCTGTGGAAGAAGCATCGCTGCATCGACAGACTCTTCAGAATCCTCAGAGTCCTCAGAGGAATCGAAGTATCGTCTGTCGGGATGCTGTTGCAAAGCCCGATACCTGTACCGACCGGGATCGGTATCGGGAATCACCGGTACCGGGGTATCGGTACCGGAGGGTTGCAGAGGGCAGAGTACCGACATAGCGGTGCCGATGGCGATACCGGAGCCGGTACCGGCGGAGTAGTCTGTTGCGGTACCACGGGCGTCGATGCCACAAGGAAAGCCACCAGACTGCGTTCGATGGACAGAATTCTCTGATCCATCGACGCCGCCAATGCCTGAAAGTCGGTACCGGTGGAAGCCACCGGTACCCCAGAGCATGGCACCAGAAGATCTGTTGAGGCCACGCCATCTAGATCATCCTGGAACCCCGATGATGATGCTTTAGAGGCCGAAGCCTCCCGCCGGGGTAATTTTGCCGGTGCAGAATCCTCGAGGGCAAGGCCAGAGGCATCTCGATGCTTAGAAGGAGATTTGCCCTTCGAGGACCGGCTGGATTTATGTTTAGTTACCTGAGATCCATGTGAGGTTGAAGAAGCCCTGGAAGACGTTGATGCCACCGAAGCGGCATCAGAGGGAAACAGGGTACTGAGCTTGGCAGCTCAGTTCTGTCAACCTCTCTTAGACATCATGGAACAGGACACACAATCTTTAATGGAATGGTCAGGGCCTAAACACTTTAGACACCAGTCATGAGTGTCGGTGACGGAGATAGTACCGCCACATTTTGTGCACTTCTTAAATCCTGAGGCAGGCTTTTCCATATTTAAGGAAAAGGGTTTGAGGCCTAAGGCCCAAAACTGAAGTACACCTGAAGAAAAATAAATGGAAAAAAGGTCTTTTTTTTTTTTTAAAGAAAAGAATAAGAACCGGTGGTACCGGTATAGCATCGAGGAAGGCAGACGCGACAGAAAAGAAATTAAGAAAAAATAAGGAAATTCTTCTGTGATGACAGGAACACGACCTGCTGGCTCCGCGGAAAAAGAACATCTGAGGAGAGACAATTGGAAAGGCGGGAAGGCAGCACGCAGGCGCTGTGGGATGCTCCCAAAGGCTTTCTGATTGGACGCTGGGGAGGTAGCAGCTGTGGGATTGTCTTCCTCGTCGTCAGTAGCGAGGGAGACATTTCCTTAGCAAACGCAATGCACAGCATTTTGAAAACCTTTAAAAGAAAAAATAATAAAGGCCACAAAGAAAGACAGCTGGCAAAGGTTTGGGTGGAGCGTAGCGAGACACACACGCAGAGAGCGGGCAACAGTAAACCCGGGTCAACCAGGTCAGCACAGACGGCTACGCTAACAAGCCCAGTGGCGGTAAGCGGAGACCCGCGTTGCGGAGTAAGCTCGTTAGCCAGCGCGGTGCCTAGAAAATTAAAAAAAACGAATCTGGCGGAGGGAATTTATCGAATATTTTCGTTGCTGATCAGGGATCAGGACAGAGAAACAAATGAAAGCAAAGAGAAGGATAGGAAGTGGGAGAAGAAACCGAAGATTGTTAAATCCATAAACAATTGGGTTTTGGCCTTTCATATATTCATGAGCGTGGTACTGGAGCGGGAGCCCGAACTGAACCAGTATTTAATTAAATACTTAGACACAATAACTCAAGCGCACAAGCGTTTAGGTGGGTGGGCCTGGCTGAATTATGATGTTAAGTTCAGACAAAGCTTGGCCGAGGACCCAACCATGACCTGGCAACACAGGATCGTGGATTTATGGCTAGAAGAGATGGCACCCAACAGACCATATTGTCTGGAGGGGTCTTTTCAGTCCTTTCAGGCGCCACAAGGGCGGCAGGCCTCCCAGACGAACGGGCGCAGGGCATGCCGGCAGTTCAACGCTGGGAGCTGCACATGGCGGCCGTGTAAATTCCAACATGTATGTACCAACTGCGGGGGGAATCACCCTGTCACCGTTTGCCGCACCAACAGGGACAACAAGTCCTTTAGACCAGTTCAGCAACGAGGAGGTGATGGCCATGGCCCCAACCCCCATCAGGCTTGATCACATGCGACCTTGGCTACGCGCTTACCCGCGTCAGGACAATGCTCTCAACATAGAGAGCGGCTTTGCTCATGGTTTTAGGATCCCGGTTTCAGCCAACCCGCTTGCCCAGGGGACACGCAACTCCACATCAGTCAATAGATTCAGCTTGGTAGTCCAACAAAAATTATTAAAAGAAAGAGAATTGGGGAGGGTGGCAGGCCCCTTTAGGGCCCCGCCCATTCCGAAATTGGTGCTGTCCCCACTGGGCATCATGCCAAAAAAGGAGACGGGAAAATTTTGCCTGATACACAACCTGTCATACCCCGAAGGGAGTTCAGTGAACGATCAAATTGATCCGTCGATATGCTCGGTGAGATATTCGACCATCGATCACGCAGTAGACATCATAAAGAAACGGGGACATCAGGCTAAGCTGGCAAAGGCGGATATCAAATCAGCCTTTCGACTTCTGCCGGTCCACCCGGAGTCCTTCGTGCTGCTGGGATTCACCTTCAATGGGGAGCATTACTTTGATAAATGCTTGCCCATGGTTTGCTCGATATCGTGCGCATATTTCGAGCAAGTCGGCGCTCCCCCTTGTGGCCCTGGCAGTTGCCTAGGGGTAAGAGGGTGCCCCGATCGTCCTTTGTATTAGAATTAACCCATTCACATGTAGTTGTGTCTGGATAGATTAGAGCCAAGATCAAAGGTCGCAGGAAATTTCTTTTTATTTAGGAAATAAGGTTCTACTTGACCAAATCAAATTCTTTGGTAAGGAATTTGAATATTACAAACAGAAATAATCAGGATGCTTCTCCATTCATAAACATAAGCCTTATCACACAGTCCTTGGCTGGGCCTTGCTTCTGCGGCTTAGTTTAAAACATATTCACAAAAGGTAATCCTTTACAAACAGCAATCTGTTCTCCGGTCCCAGGAGGCAGTACAGTACTTCACTGTTACTTTCACAGCTTTGCATAGCACTAATTCCCTGGTCCACCAACAGGCTTTAAAACTCAGTACATTTCTCTCCAAGATACTTCCAAACTTTTAGCTCACTCATGGCTCCATTAATCTTGCAGCTTTATCAGACCAGCATTCATTAATTTGCCTGGCTAAAAGTTATGGACTTTAGCAAAGAATATTCTCATTCAGAACTTCTGGGTTTTTCTCCAAATACTTTAAAAACCCTTTCAGCTTCTTATTCCTCTCTGGCACAAAGAGAACATTCAAACTCCATATCAGAAACCTCACTTTCATTATAAGTGTCTCCCAGTTCCATCTCCTCTCCACTGGACTCTCTCAGAGACTTGTTCTCCACAGCGTCTGCCTGAGGAGCCTTCACATGCTGCAAACCTTTTATCAGCTGCTCCCAATTAGACTTCTCACTACGGGAGGTTGTGGGGGAAGGGCAGGAAAAGGCTTCCCTATTCAAAAGCTTTTTAAGGGCTTGTAAAGGGCTCACCTTGCAAGCAGTGTGGTGTCCCCTTGTAGGCTCAGCTAGAGACGTACCCTTGCTTTCAGGTTCTCTCAGGAATACTCTACTCCTCTGCTTCCCAACAGTAGCTTGGTTAAAACCAACTTTTCCAGGTTTCACGTCAGCTGCATGTTTCCTGTCAACTGAGCTGTGCTCCAGGCTGGAACTGTCCCTGTACTGTCTGCAGGAGGTATTTCCTCTAAACCTTCCAGTAAGGTCTCTGCCCCTCAGCTCTGTCCTCAGAGGCTCCTTACACTGAGAATGGCCAGTCCACCAGCATTTAGAAAATATCTCTTCCTCCGAAGAGTCTTCCCCTGGGCTTTGCTCTGACCTTCTCTCCTCTCTGTTCCTGTCTCTGTTCAGCTTCCTCCGTCCCACCGACGCTGCAACAACTCCTGAGGTTGAATCTGAATCTCTGTCTGTGTCTGCTCCTTCTCTGTCTCTCCTTGAATGTGGAGCTGTGCCTGGGTCTCCGTTTTTCTTGTGAGTGAAACTTCCCTGCTTAAATGTTTGGGGCTGTCCTATGGCTCTTGACTCCGCCCCCAAACCTCTCCCATCACCTCCCTCGGTTTCCATGGGAACTGGGTGTGTCTTTGGCTCTACACTCCTGTGCAGGAAATCTTTGGCTTTGTTTAGAGTGTTAACCCTTGCTGTGCCCGCAGTTCTTTTGGGATCAGGAAAAAAGGTCTGTTTTTCCTCCCTTTTTCTCCACTCTAAACCTGCTTCTCCACCACAACCCATATGTGAAGACTCATTCCTGCTTGTTCCTGGAGATTAGTGAGGATTCTGGATTCCAATGGATTGTAGCATGGGTTTTACTAGAAGCAGGTCTTGTCAGACAAATCGAATTCATTTCTTTGACTGCATGACCAGAGAGTTGGACCGAGGGAGAGCCCTAGATTATGGTTATGGTTATGGTTAGGCATTTGATATACCGCCCTTTACTTACGCATCAGAGCGGTTTACATGTATATACTAACAGGTACTTTGATTCCCTTGTCCCCGAAGGGCTCACAATCTAAGTGTACCTGAGGCAATGGAGGGTTAAGTGGCTTGCCCAAGGCCACAAGGAGCAGCCATGGGACTAGAGACCTCACTAGATGTAGTGTCCTTAGATTTCAGTAAAGCCTTTTGATACTGTTCTGCACAGGTAACTTATAAATAAATTGAGCACCCAATTTATGGATCCTAAATTGACTGACTGGGTTAGAAATTCATTGAGTGGGAGGCAAGAAAGGGTACAAGTAAATGGAGCTCACTCTGAGGAGAAGTAGGTTACCAGTGGTGTGCCACATGAATGTGTAGCTAACATGAGGAGGGATCTAGGGAAGTTTGAATAATGGTCCAGTATTTGGCAGCTGAGATTTAACACTAAAAAATGCAGCTTCATGCATTTGGGCTGAAAAACATCCAAGAAAACGGTACAGTATAGGGGACGAAGTGCTTCTGCTAATGAAAGAAGAGCGGGACCTGGGGGTAATTGTTTCTGATGATCTTAAGGTGGCTGAACAGGTAGAAAAGATGACAGCAAAAGTCAGAAGGATGCTTAGATGCATACGGAGAGAAATGACTAGCTGGAAGAACGAGGTGATATTGCCCTCTATATAAATCTTTGGTGAGACCTCCAAATGAGGAGATTGAGTGCAATTCTGGATACCACACCTTCAAAAGATATAAACAGGATAGAGTCTGTGCAGAGACTCATGGCTTTCCTTCTTTCTGGATTCCTCTCTCTTCCCCGCACTCTTATTCTCAGGGAATTAATATTCATATTGATAACCTTTCTGATTGTTTATGATTTAAAGCTCCTTTCCCTTACCTCATAAGAACATAAGAAATGCCATACTGGGTCAGATCAAGGTCCATCAAGCCCAGTATTCTGTTTCCAACAGTGGCCAATCTAGGTCATACGTACCTAGCAGTTTTCCCCAAAAGACACAGGTTCCACAATGTTTGTACTGGGTCAAAGCATTGATAATCCTGGGTCCCTTCTTAATAATGGTTTATGGACCTTTCCTCCAGGAACTTGTCCAAACCTTTTTTAAACCCAGCTACACTAGCAGCCTTTACTACATCCTCCGGTAACAAATTCCAGAGTTTGATTACACGTTGAGTGAAAAAATATTTTCTTTTATTAGTCTTAAATAGTTTACCCTGTAGCTTCATTGCATGTCCCCTGGTCTTTCTATATTCTGATAACGTAAACAATCGATCTACGTTTACCCGTTCCACTCCGTTCATTAATTTATAGACTTCTATCATATCTCCCTCAGCCGTCTCTTTTTCCAGGTTAAAGAGCCCTAACCTTTTTAGCCTTTCTTCATAGGAGTATCCTTCCATCCCCTTTACCATTTTGGAGGCTCTTCTCTGAACCTTTTCTAATGACACTATATCCTTTTTAAGATACAGCGAGCAGAATTGCACACAATATTCAAGGTGCGGTCTCACCATGGAACGATATAGAGGCATTATAATATCTTTGTTTTATTTTCCATTCCTTTCCTTATGATACCTAGCATTCTATTTGCTCTCTTGGCCGCTGCTGCATACTGGGCCAAGGGTTTAACATGGCTATCCACAATGACGCCTAAATCTTTTTTCTGGGTGGTGGTTCCTAAAGTGGAACCTTGCATCGTGTAACCATAGTTTGGGTTATTCTTCCCTAGGTGCATAACTTTGCACTTGTTCACATTAAATTTCATCTGCCATTTTTGATGCCCAGTCTTCCAATTTATCAAGATCCTCTTGCAATTTTCCACAATTCCTTGGGTTTTAACAACTTTAAATAGTTTTGTGTCATCTGCAATTTGATAACCTCACTCGTTATTCCACTTTCCAGGTCATTTATGAATATGTCAAAAAACAGCGGACCCAGCACAGATCCCTGGGGTACACCACTATTCACCTTTCTCCATTGGGAAAATTGGCCATTTAGCCCTACCCTCTGCTTTCTATCTTTAACCAGTTCCAGATCCCACAATAGTACACTGCCTCCTATCCCATGACTCTTTAGTTTTGCCAAAAGTCTCTGATGAGGGCTTTCTGAAGTCAGATAAAAATATTATCAACCGACTCACCTTTGTCCACCTGTTTATTCACTCCTTCAAAAAAACATACCAGATTAGTAAGACAAGATCTTCCTTGTCTAAAGCCAATACATTAATAGTCATGGCCTAATGGGAGCAATAGGTTGAGTATATGAGAGATGAAAGGGACAACAGTGGAGGATATAGGGACACCTATGTCTCCTAATAGTCACAGGATATAGGGACAACCTAATAGTCATGGCCTAATGGGAGCGATAGTGAGTATATGAGAGATGAAAGGGACAACAGTGGAGGATATAGGGACAACCTATGTCTCCCATTAGGCCATGACTATCTACATGCTGACTAATTTTATTCTTTATGATGGTTTCTACCATTTTTTTCCCAGTAATGACATCAGGCTCACCGGTCTGTAGTTTCCGGATCACCCCTGGAACCCTTTTTAAAAATTGGTGTTACATTGGCGATCCTCCAATCTTCAGGTATTAGAGATGATTTTAATAGATTTTCCAGACGACATTAAGGATGGAGGGGCTTCTTCTTACGCTTCCCCATACAAATAATACTCCGGTCTCACCTGAACCACTCCTATGTGCTCCGAAGGGGCTCCAAAGGGGCGTGACCTGCCCCTTAGGACACGCCCTTTCGAGCACGCACCCAGGTGGGGTCCATGGATAGTCCTCTTCGGTCCCTGGTGCCACCCCCTCCTTCGTTGTCTCCAACTGACTCATCGGTTTCTGTAAGTCCTGTCCCTATGAATCTGTCTCAAGATCCGCGTAGGGTTTTAACCCCACCCAGCAAACAGCCGCAGGTATCAGATAAAGAACCTTCTCTTTGTGTAGATGGTAATTTTTCTGTTTCTACAATGCTTCCTGAGTCTTTTTTGAAGCTTGATGTTGATAATGTTTCTGTACCCTGCCCAGTTGATTTCTCCTTGCTATCTTGGAAGATCCTTTACCCCCGAAAGATGTTTCGTTGCAAGATATATGGCGGATTGCATCCAGAACTGCGCTTTCCCTAAAATCTTCTTTGGTTAAAATTTCTACGTTTACGAAGGAGACTGAACTTTTTGTCTAATCATCAGGACAGCGGGGCTCTCTTGAGTATCAGAAAGTTAAAGTGGCAAATCAGTCTCTACTCAAGGGGCTTTAGCCTCTTTTGTTCAAGATTCTTTGCAATTACATCATCGTGATGAAATATTTGAAAATGCTTTACGGGTTAAAATCTTAGATTGTTAAATTTCCCCTGCACGCACTATTCTTTCTCTGAATATATTATTTACTAAATATTTAAAGGATGTTCTACAAATCTCTGATCCAGAATCTGTAGTTTTATCTAAAATATACTATTTGCCTACTGGTATTAGAGAGAATCTGGTTTCAGATTCGGAGGCAGGTGGTGCTGCTATTGGGGAAATGGATCATTTATCTGTTCCAGAGTCGGGATCTGTCAGCCTACTTAGAGTACTCTGTGGAGGACATTTCTACCGTGCTTCTTTGTTAGTGACTTTTAATTAGAACGGGATAAGGAGTTGATTTTGCGATCTTATTCTAAATACAGACAGGAAAGGTTTTTGGGCAGTTGATACGGGTTTTTCCCTGATGTGTGTCGTACTACGCAATTGAAGAGGAAGGCCTTTCTTTTGCTTCGTCCTCGTGTTGTAGCTTTAGGGGCCTCCTTTATAACTAAATATCCTTGTAAATGTGTTGTCACACATCAGGGTAAATCCTATATTTTTTTGATTCAACTCAACTAGAAACTTCTTACATACTGTTGGTTAATAGGTGGCTTTTTGCTTAGTATAAAGGGGTTTTGTTTAAGTGTCCTCCATCTCAGTTTTGGATTTAGTGATTAATTTTTCCTTGTTCTCACACTCCATATTGTGGGCTGGGAGTAAATAATTTTGTTTAAATCAATTTGGATTATGGATTATTGCCTTATATTTCTTATGTATTTCCTGTATGAAAGGATTGAAAATTTAATAAAAAAAAAAAAAAGAAAAAAAAAGAGATGATTTTAATGATAGTTCACAGATTACTAATAGCAGGTCTGCAATCTCTTATTTCAGTTCTTTCAACACCCTGGGATGTATACCATCTGGCCCAGGTGATTTGCTACTCTTCAGTTTATCTAATAGTTGTAATACATCTTCCTGATGTATCGATATTTCCTTCAATTCTTCCGCACCTTTAAATACCACTTCAGTCATGGGTAACAGCCCTACAGCTTCCTCCGTAAAGACCAAAGCAAGAATTCATTCAGTCTCTCTGCTATTGCCTTGTCTCCTCTTAGTGCCCCTTTAACCCCTCTATCATCTAATGGACCAACTGACTCTCTCACAAGTTTTTTGCTATGAATGTACTTGAAAAAGTCTTTATTTCGTGTTTTGCTTCCGCAGAAAGCTTTTCTCAAATTCTCTCTTTGCCTGCCGTATCAATGCCTTGCATTTGACTTGCCAGTGCTTGTGCTGTTTCCAGGTTTCGTCATTTGGCTCTTTTTTCCATTTCCTGAAAGATGCTTTTTTGGCAACAACAGCCTCTCTGACCTCACCTTTAAACCATGCTGGTAGTTTTTTGGACTTCCTTCCTCCCTCCTCATTCAACCTCCAGCTTTGCTCTACTGCCCCCACTCACCAGCATGGCCACTGCCCTTGACCTTGTATTTTTTTCTAATTGCTTACCCTCAAACTTCTGTACCTCAGTTCTTCCCTTATCTGGCCATCACCTGCTAAGCTTCACTCTTCATCACCCGCCGCCTCAACCTCATCCTGTCTCCTCCAACCTCTTTAGAAATTTTCATACTATTGACCCTTTAGCTTTCTTCTCCACTGTTTCATCACCTCTTTCCTTCACTATGTCATCTGAGTCTGTTGATGAGGCAGTAGCTTCTTATAATGCTGCACTCTCCTCTCCTCCACTCTGGATGCTCTTGCTCTGCCCATGCCATGTTCTGTGAGGTGTTTTCTATACCCCAGCCCCGGCTGTCTTCCACTACCCGCTATCTACGTTCTTGTGCTCATTCAGCTGAGCATGCTTGGCTCAAATCCTGCTCCCTTGCGGACATAAGAATCACCCTCCAATTCCCACAAAATCAGCTACTTCCCCTCCTTCTCCTCTTCACTCCCAACTTTCCCCCTCTACCTCCGCAATTCTTTCTTCCTTTCATATGATCTCTGAGGAGGAAACCGCACACCTTCTTTCCTCTTCCAAACTCACTACCTCTCCTCTGATCCTATTCTTACCCATCTCCTAAATCCTATATCCTCCACTGTTGTCCCTTTCATCTCTCATATACTCAACCTATCGCTCTCCACTGCAATTGTCCCTGCAGCCTTCAAAAATGCAGTAGTTACACCTCTCCTCAAGAAACCCTCATTTGATCCTACCCATCCTTCTCACTATCGACCCATTTCCCTCCCACCCTTCATTTCTAAAATCTCAAGTCCTCCTGAATCCCTTACAGTCTGGCTTTCATCCTTTACAGTCTACTGAAACGGCTCTTGCCAAAATCTCCAGTGACTTGTTCCCGGCAAAATCCAAGGGCCTTTACTCAGTCCTCATCCTTCTTGACCTCTCTGCTGCTTTTACATAAGAACATAAGATATGCCATACTGGGTCAGACCAAGGTTCATCAAGCCCAGTATCCTGTTTCCAACAGTGGCCAATCTAGGTCATACGTACCTAGCAGTTTCTCCAAAAGACACAGGTTCTGCAATGCTTGTACTGGGTCAATGCTTGACACTGGTCACAACCTTCTCCTTGATAACTTGTCCTCGCTTGGTTTTAAGGGCTCTGTGCTATCCTGGCTCTCTTCTTTCCCTTTGCTCTTTCAGTGTTTGTTCTGGTGGGATCCTCCTCTGCTGCTATCCTGCTCTCAGTTGGTGTATCCCAAAGATCTGTCTTGGGTCCACTCTTTTTCTCTCTGTATACCCAGTCCCTTCATGCACTGATCTCTTCCCATGACTTTCAGTATCATCTTTATACTGATGACCTCTCTACTTTGTGGCCATTACAGAAACATGGTTAATGAATCACATGTGGAATGGGATATAGCCATAGCTAGCTGGCTGTAATCTATTCAGAAGAGACAAAGAAAGTGGAAAGGAGGAGGAGTAGTAGCCTTGTATGTCAAAAGCAATATTAAAGCTACTGAAATGCAGGGGGCATGGGGAAAAGAAGAAACGCTCTGGATTGTGTTTGAAAAGAGAGGAGATGACACTATCATCCATACTGCTTTAGTCTACAGACCTCCGACTCAAATCAAAGAAATAGATAAATGAATTGATTATAGATATTGCCAAGATAGCCACAAAGGGGAAGTGATCATATTGGGTGACTTTAATCTACCTGATGTGGATTGGATTAATCCTTCTGCAAATCTGGAAAAGAAAAAAAAAATTGTGGATGCTTTCCAAGATACGTTACTTAGGCAAATGGTGATGGAAGCAACCAGGGAAAGCTCACTGCTGGATTTAGTGCTCACCACGGTGATAGTGGTCGAATATCTGGGTGGCTGCCTCCTGTGAGCAGCAGCGATCATCACACGGTGTGGTTTGAGATAAAAGCCCAAGGTGCAGTCCAATCATAGCAAGTTCCCAAAGTCCTAGACTTCAAAAACACTGACTTCAGTAAAATGGGCAAGTACCTGAAGGAGGAGTTGGTAGGCGGGAGGGGATAAGGGAAGTGGAACTGCAGTGGGCTAAACTAAAGGTGGCAATAAAAGGGGCAACAGATAAATATGTAAGAAAAGTAAATAAAAACAAGAGGAGAAGGAAACCTATTTAGTTCTCCAAAGAAGTGGCTGTTCAAATAAAGGCAAATAACACAGTTTTCTCAAAATTCAAAAGCTTGCAAACAGAGGAACACAGAAAGGAATACAGGATCAAACTAAAAGAGACAAAAAGAGAAATAAGGAAAGCAAAATCAAAGAGAGAAGAAAAGATGGGTAAAGATGTGAAATGTGGCGGACAAAACTTTCTTCAGGTATATTCGAGGGAAAGGAGTAAAATCAGAGGTGGAATTGCAGGACTCAGAAGTGCTGGGAACAGACTCGTGGAAAGTGACATTGAAAAAGCGAAATGCTAAACAAATACTTCTGCTCTGTTTTTACTAAAGAAAATCCTGGAGAAGGACCACTTGTGACTCCCAAATACAAAAATGGGAATGAAGTAGATCCACACCATTCACTGAAGATGATGTGTTAGAACAACTTGCAAAACTGAAAGTGGACAAGGCCTTGGGACCGGATGGGATACATCCTAGGATACTGTAAGAGCTAAGAGAGGTTCTTGCTGGGCTGTTAAAGGATGTTTTCAACAGATCCTTGGAAACAGGAGAGGTTCCTCAGGATTGGAGAAGGGTTGATGTGGTACCTCTTCACAAAACTGGTGAAACGGAAGAAGTGACAAACTACAGGTCGGTAAGCCTTACCTCAGTGGCGGGAAAAGTAATGGAGACGCTCCTGAAAGAGCGAATAGTGGACTTTCTCAAAACCAACAGATTGCATGATCCGAGGCAACATGGTTTTACCAAAGGACGATCTTGCCAAAACAAATCTGATTGACTTCTTTGACTGGGTGACCAGAGAACTAGATCAGGGGCATGCAATGGATGTCATTCTACCTGGATTTCAGCAAAGCCTTTGATACTGTTCCTCATAGGAGGCTTATTAATAAACTCAATAGCTTTGGGGATGGGTCCCAAGGTGGTGAACTGGATCAAAAATTGGTTGACTGACAAACGACAAAAGGTGATGGTAAATAGAGCTCACTCGGATGAAAGGAGGGTGATTAATGGGGTGCCCCAGGGTTTGGTCCTGGGCCCGGCACTGTTCAATGTATTTGTGAGTGATATTACTGAAGGACTGAATGGAAAAGTCTGTCCTTTTTGCAGATGACACGAAAATTTGCAACAGAGTGGACCCCCCTAAGGGTGTGGATAACATGAGGAAAGATCTACAAAAGCTGGAAGAATGGTCTAATGCTTGGCAGTTAAGATTTAATGCGAAGAAGTGCAAGGTGTCATTGCACTTGGGAAGCAGTAATCCAAGGGAAATGTATGCGATAGGGGATGAGAGGTTGGTGTGCATGGACCAGGAGAAAGACCTTAGTGTGATTATTTCTGCGGATCTCAAGGTGGCAAAACATTGTGACAAGGCAGTTGCAAAAGCTAGGAGGATGTTGAGTTGCATACAAAGAGGAATTACCAGCAGAAAGAAAGAGGTACTAATTGCCACTGTATAAGTCACTGGTGAGGCCTCACTTGGAATACTGTGTTCAGGTTCTGGAGACCATATCTCACAAAGGATGTAAAAAGACTGGAAACGGTTCATAGGAAGGTGACCAAAATGATTTGGAGCCTGGGTCAGAAGCCTTATGAGAAGACTTGAAGACCTAAATATGTACACTCTGGAAGAGAGGATGGATAGGGGAGATATGATCCAGACCTTTAAATATTTAAAGTGAATTAATGAACAAACAAAGCTCTTCCAAAGACGGGGAAGCTGTAAAACTAGAAGGTATAACATGAAGCTGCAAGGGGGTAAATTGAAAGGCAATGTCAGAAAATACTTTTTCGCTGAAAGGGTGGTGGATGCTTGGAATGCCCTCCTGATGGAAGTGGTGGGGGAATATACAGTGACAGAATTCAAAATGGCATGGGACAGACACAGTGGATCCCTTTACAGCAACAAGATAAATCAAAATTAACTTAACTATCTAATTTCTCAGCAAACAGGGGTGTCCTACATGGAGCGGTGGGTTCACCCCTAAACAGAGACATGGGTGGGGTGACCTGCATGGAGCGGGCAGGTGCATCTACTCCTTCCATCTTACTGGGTAGACTAGATGGACCATACTGGTCTTTGTCTGCCATCATTTACTATGTTACCTGAATTCTCTCCAGCAATCCAGACCCGGATCTCTACCTGCCTTTCTGACATTGCTGCTTGGATGTCTCACTGCCACTTGAAATTGAACATGGCCAATAGATGAGCTTATTTTTCCCCCTAAAAACATCTTCTCCTCTTTCTTTCTCCTTTCTCAGTCTCTATGGATAACTCTCTACTCCTCCCTGTTTCATCAGCTCGCAACCTTGGGATGGTCTTTGACTCCTCTCTCTCTTTCTCCACACACATCCATCTGATAGCTAAAACCTGCTGTTTCTTTCTCTATAACATCAACAAAATCCGCCCATCCCTTTCTGAAACATACTACTAAAGCACTTATCCACTCCTTAATCACCTCCCATCTTGACTACTGTAACTATTCTTTGCTGGTCTCCCTCTGACTCATCTCTCTCCCCTTCAATCTGTTCAACACTCTGCTGTGCGGCTAATCTTCCACCAGCCTTGTCATGCTCATATTAGCCCTCTTCTCAAGTCTCTTCATTAGCTTCCTATCCATTTCCGCATCCAGTTCAAACTTCTCCTGCTGACCTATACGTGCATTTACTCTGCAGCTCCTCACTACCTTTCCTCTCTTATCTCTCCCTACACCCCTCCTCGGGAACTCCGCTCTTCTGACAAATTGCTTCTATCTCTTTCCTTCTCTTCTATTGCTAACTCCAGACTTCGCTCATTTCACCTTGCTGCTCCTTATGCCTGGAACAAACTACCTGAGTCTATACGTCAGATACCTTCTCTGGCCCTTTTCAAATCCAGTCTGAAAATTCACCTCTTAACTGCTGCTTTTGGATCTTGACTCACCTGATCTCCTTTGTGTTTCTTTACCATTCCCCCTTGTTTTATCCCATGTCTACACCTACTGTGTTGTCTGTCTTGACTAGATTGTAAGCTCTGATGAGCAGGGACTATCTTTTATATGTCTGTGCAGCACTGCGTAAATCTTGTAGCATTATACAAATGCTTAGTAGTAGTGGTAGTAGTAGTAGTGAAATAGTCTCCCAGTGGAGTAGTAGAGACAAAAACTGTTTCTGAATTCATGAAACAAACATAAATCTCTAAAAGAAAGAAAGGGACTGTAGAGCCTAGAGGGTGGTATGGAAGGGCAGACTGAATAGGCCATATGGTCTTTATCTGCTGTCATGATTCTATATTATTATGTCAGTATATTATGTGCTTTTATTATGGTGTATTTTTGTATGCTTGTGTGTGTTTTATGTATCCTACTTTGGGCTTATTGTAAGGGCAGGTAAAAATAATTAATTAGTGAAATGAAATGGAGTAAGAGATAGAGCCTGGGATGGGAGTTAAGGGCACAGAGGAACCTCAGTGACTTTGACTCATGGTTTTCCCTTTTTCTATATGCATTTTCCTCCTCCCTTATTCTTGGGGATTTTTTTTTAAATTTAGATTTTATTAAATTTTCCAACTTTACAGTGACCATAAGATAATAAGCAAAATTAACAAACACCTTCTACCACATTTTCATAGCCTCCCTCCCCTCTCCCGTGCTTTCTTACCCTGTAGCAATGAACAATGTGGCTCTTATAGCATTATCTAGAAACTCTTTAAAACATGACACCCCATAAACCAACTCCCCCTGTTTAACCAGCGGCCTCATCAGCTTCAGAGCTACCTCCTCTGTTGTGTTGACTCAGCCACTTCCATACCCCTTTCCAATGTCTAATAACTCTTTCTCTCTTTCCCCTTTTTAACTCAGTCAACCTATGCATCCTTCATAACTAATAGTCCTCTGTACATCTGCGACAAGATCCCTTTCTGCCACATAGCTCCCATACACGCTGCCTCAAACCAGCCCCTATTATTCCATAGTTCTTGCCAAACCCTACATTGCTTTAAAAATGAACTAATCTGTAAGTAGCTGTAATAATCTTGTTTCTGGCAAACTATACAAGACTCTTATGCCCGCGATATCGAATACCCCCTGCTTTGTGGATCATTTGGGAAAACCTGGGTTAACCCCAATTTGGCCCACCGGCACAGAACCCCAATTGCAGGGGCCTTGTCCTTCCCCTAAGCAAGCTATCAGAGACATCCCTTGCAAAGTAATGTTTATCTTTGACTACAGTTCCTGTTGCTGTTGCCAAATAGCCAGGGTATGTAACACCATTGGGTTTGTACACCGCTTTCTCCCTCGACGTCAAACTAAGCATTCCAACCCTGCATCCGACACAGATGTTTCTTCTATTTGAACCCATTGTTTCTGTCGCTCACTATGCCACAAGTAGAGGGCCTTGAGCTGAGCTGCTATGTAATATTTTTGAAAACTGGGAACTCTCAGCCCCCTTCCATCCTAGGTCTCTGAATAGTCACTGCTGCTAGCCTTGGGGCTCGATTCTGCCAAATGAATCTCTCTATCTTCTTCTGAAGATATTTTAGCTCTTTAATAGGTACCACTATTGGCAATACTTGAAAAAGGAAGAGAAAGCGTGGAAGAAACATCTTAATCTCAGCAATACGCCCAAACCAGGAGATGACACCTTGCCGCCATGTACACAACAGTCCCTCCACCTGGCCCAGTAGCTTCCGATTTATCTCGAACAAATTACCCAAGTCCATTCCTACCTGAACCCCAAGATAACAAATGGTGCGATTGGCCCATCTAAAACGGGAATTTCTTTTGTAAGTCCTCTTGCCACTCCATTGGAATTGTTACGTTTAATATTTCTGATTTGGACCAATTAATACGGAACCCCGCTAATTTACCATATTCCCACATTATTATTGGGAGTGAGATATGCGGCCTAGTGACGCTCGAAATGATATCGTCCTCCTGCCCTACCTCGATTCCTCTCAGGTCAGTATGTGCACATATCCATGCCTCAAAAGGTTCGACCGAAAGGGCAAACAACAAAGGCGAAAGGGGACAGTCCTGGCGCGATCCCCTCCCCTGTGGGAAAAAAATCTGAGTAGCCCCCATTCACCCTGGCACAGGCCCTAGGATCATTATACAGGGCCCGTACCCAACTCAAGAATCCATCCCCGAGCCCCATTTTCTCTAACACCTGAAATAGGAAGGCCCAGGACACCTGATCAAATGCCTTTTCAGTGTCTAATGAGGAGTAGCAAGGCATCCTCTTTTTTTCTGGCCTGCTGATTCTTGGGGATTTTAACATTCATGTTGATAACCTGTGACCCTCATGCCTTAAAGCTTCTTTCCCTTACCACCACATTCAATCTCCAGATATGTTCTACTGCCCCTACTCACCAGCTAAGCCACTACCTTGACCTTGTCTTCTTCTCTAATTGCTTGCCATCAAATTTCTGCATATCAGTCCTTCCCTTATCTGACCATCATAGGTTAAGTTTCACTCTTCATCACCCCCCATCTCACTCTCACTCACTCAATCTTCTCCAACATCTTTAGGAATCTGCGCTATCGCCCCTTCATCTTTCTCCACTTCTGTCTCAACTCTTTTCTCCACTATGCTATCTACCGTATTTTTCGGACCATAAGACGCACTTTTTCCTCACAAAAAGTGGGAGGAAAAGTGCCTGCGTCTTATGGTGCGAATAGAAGAAGTTTCAGTTTTCCTCAGACTGTCTTCTTCCTTTGTCTCGAGGTGCGCTCTCCACTGTTGGCAGCATGCGGCTCCTTTTCACCTCTGCCGCGGCTCCGGAGCACACTGGGAAGAGGAAACCGCAGCGGCACCCTTAACACCACCACTCACCGAGAAGTTTGCTCACACCCAGGACCAAAGCCTCCAGACAAGACTCAACACTGCCGTTCTTCTCCTCCATCCCACAACCCTGCAAGAGTGAAGATCCTCTCCTCACACAAGTCAACGCCCTCTCTCGATGAGCTCACCAGCGTCCCCCCGTCACCAGGAGACACGCGCCAGAGACCAGAACGCGCTCGGAGACCAGAGCCTCCACAAGACTCGTCGGCGGTCGCTGTCCTGACCACGGCTGGGCCCCGCAGCTTTCCTCGTATGCTGAAAGAGAGAGACCGATAGGAAAGCAAACCACCAATTCCAGCATTCCTCTCCACCGGCTGCCACATCCCCTCCGTCGGCGCCACTGCCCATGCGAACGTCTGCAGCAGCTCCCGCCCAATAGGAAAAGAGATTGGGGAGGCAACGAGCCAATGGGCCGCGACGTCCCGGGGGCGCGGCCCCGCGCCAGCTGCTGGGTGGCGGCGGTCCGAAGACGGCGGACGTGAACGGTGAAGCGAGAGTGGTTCACTGGAGCAAAGAAGGTACGGTATCCTTTCTTTCTGTCGTTTTGACAGAGAGTGACCGAAGGGGCAGAGAGCATCCAAGGCACAGTCAATTAGTGCCTCACGTAGTCTGAACGTGGACCAGTGTAGATAGAAACCAGTGTGTACAGTGTTAGCGGTGCTTCTTTGCTGTGGAAGTAAATAGTGGTTTCTTCTTGCGTGACATGCCTTAAATTAGCGCTACGTCGGTTTATGGGTACTATACATAGTACTATAGCACTTATGGAAAATGTTGCTTTTCAACCCATTAAAAAGTCTGCAGCTGTACTTGGTCAAGAGGAGGTCCTTTCGGGTGTTGGCATGTTGGCGACACCTGCAGTGATCACAATGGAAATGCTGTGGGAAGGCCTGGCAGCACTGAACACCTCCCTGATTAATGTTTTGGGGTCTGTGAGTACTGAGCTTTCTGAATTTCCCTAGGTCTCCTGTGTTATCACCTATGGAGATGGTGAGGAAGTATTTTGGGGAAATTTGGTTCAGAATATTTTTTCCTATTTTTCTCCTCTAAAAACCAGGTGCGTCTTATGGTCGGGTGCGTCTTATGGTGCGAAAAATACGGTAAGTTTGTTAATGAGGCAATATCTTCCTATAACACTGCACTCTCCTCTCCTTTGGATGCTCTTGCTCATCCCATGCCATGTCCTGTGAGGTATACTGTACCTTAGCCCTAGCTATCCTCTGAAAACCACCACCTACGTTCCTGTGCCTGCTCAGCTGAGCACCTTTGACTCAAATCCTGTACCCTTGCGGACTTCCTACATTTCAAATTCATGCTGGCCTCTTTCCAGTCTGCCATAGCACTCACCAAGCAAGAGTACTATGTCCATCTGCTCTTCTCAAAGTGCCTTCATCTCCAACCCATCCTTCCCTTTGTGCCCAGCATTTGGCTGACTACTTCCATAACAAATTCCACAAAATTACTCTTGAGTTCCTCCAGAGTCATCTGTATCCCCTCTTCATTCCTTAATCCTTCCCTCAGCCTCTGTTGCCCTTTCTTTCTTTTCTAAGATCATTAAGGAAGAAACCACTCATCTTCTCTCCTTCTCTAAACTTATTACCTGCTCTTCTGATCCTACTCCCACCCGCCTACTAAACTCCATTTTCTGCACTGTTGTTCTTTTCATCTGTCCTATCTTCAGCTTATGATTTCTATCACAACTATTCCTGCTGTGGTTACACCTCTCCTTAAGAAACATCCCTTGATCCTACCTATCCTTCTTATTATCGACCCATCTATCTCCTCCCCTTTATTGCTAAACTACTTGAACATGTGGTTCACCTCCACTGTCTTGACTTTCTCTCCTCTCAGTCCCTTCTGGATCCATTGCAATCTGTCTTTCACCCTCTACATTGTACGGAGATGGTTCTTGTCAAAGTCTCCAATGACTTATTCCTCACCAAATCCGAGAGCCTTTACTCGATCCTTATCCTTCTTGACCTTTCTGCTGCTCTTGACACTGTTGATCACCTCCTCCTCAATACCTTGATCTCACTCGTATTTAGGGGTTTTCTCCAGTCCTGGTTTCCTTTCTGTCTGTCCCACCACACTTTTAATGTATGTTCTGGTGGGTCATCCTGTACTGCAGTGGTTCTCAACCCAGTCCTCTGGGATCCCCAGGCCAGTCAGGTTTTCAGGATATCCACCATGAATATGCATGAGAGAGAGAGATCTGCATGCACTACTTCCTTTGTATGCAGATCTATCATGCATATTCATGGTGGATATCCTGAAAACCTGACTGGCCTAAGGGTCCCCAGGCCCCAGAGGACTGGGTTGAGAACCACTGCTCTTACTGCTATCCCGCTTTCAGTCTATATACCCTAGGGCTCTGTCTTGGAAACTGTCCTTTTTTCTCTTTACACTCAGTCCCTTAGTGCACTCAGAGCTTCTCATGGGGAGGGATCTAGCCAAGCTTGAAGAATGGTCTAAAATTTGGCAGCTGGGTTTTAATGTTAAAAATGCAAGGTCATGCATTTGGACTGCAGCAATCCAAGAGAGCAATATAGTATAGGGGGGTGAAGTACTTTTGTCCACTAAAGAAGAGCAGGACCTAGGTGTGGTCGTGTCAGATGATCTTAAAGTAGCTAAACAGGTAGAAAAGGCGACAGCAAAAGCTAGAAGGATGCTTGTGCATATGGAGAGGAATGGCTAGCAGAAAAAAGGAGGTGATAATGCCTCTGTATAAGTCTTTGGTGCGACCTCATTTGGAGTATTAAACAGGATGGAGTCAGTACAGAGGGTGGCTATCAAAATGGTTAGTGGTCTTCATTATAAAGCATATGAGGATAGACTTAAGGATCTTAATATGTACACCTTAGAGGAAAGGTGGGATAGAGGTGATATCATTGAGACGTTTAAATACCTCCGTGGCATAAATGCACAGGGGGAGAGCCTCTTTTGATAGATTCAGGAGTGATATGCGGAAATATTTCTTTACGGAAAGAGTGGTGGATCTGTGGAATAGTCTCCCAATGGAGGTGGTAGAGATGAGGACGGTATCTGATTTCAAAAAAGCTTGGGACAAACTCAGAGGATCTCTAATGAAAAAAGGGAACTGTTGTAGTTGTTGATATGGAAGGACAGTCTAGATAGGCCATGTGGTCTTTTTCTGTCGTCAATTTTCTATGCTTCTATGCTTTGAGTAGCATCTCTATGCTGATGACTTTCTTTTGACCTGAAATCTCTCCAGGACTCCAGGCTCAGATCTCTGCCTGCTTCTTTGATATCAGTGCCAGGAGTGTAAGGAGGGAGGCTGCTGGTTCCTGGGTCCTTCCAGAGCTCCCTTTATTTTGTCTTTACCTGATATTTTTGAGTTACGCACATTTTTTAGAGATTCTTTTCCCTTTGCTTTTCTTAAAGGAACTTGACAATATCTTGTGAAGTGTATTCTTAAGGTATACAATTAAACTGTTATAAAAACATAGAAATATGATGGTAGAAAAAGACTACATGGCCTATCTAGGCTGCCCTTCCGTGGCATAAATTTTCAGGGAGAGAGCCTCTTTCAATTGAAAGCAAGTTCTGCTACGAGGGGACATGGGATGAGGGTGAAGGGAGATAGATTCAGGAGTGATATGCGGAAATATTTCTTTACGGAAAGAGTAGTGGATCCGTGGAATAGTCTGCCGGTGGAGGTGGTAGAGATGAGGACAGTAACTGAACTCAAAAAAGCATGGGACCAACACAGAGGATCTCTAAAGGTAAAAAGTGGACTGTTGTAGCTGTTATGGAAGGACAGACTAGATAGGCCATGTGGTCTTTTTCTGTCATAATGTTTCTATGTTTCTATCAACAACAATAGTCCCCCTTTTTTCTTTAGAGATCCTCTGTGTTTGTCCCATGCTTTTTTGAATTCAGGTACTGTCCTCATCTCTACCACCTCCACTGGGAGACTATTCCACCACTCTTTCCGTAAAGAAATATTTCCGCATATCACTCCTGAATCTATCCCCTTTCACCATCATCCCATGTCCCCTCATAGCAGAATTTGCTTTCAATCGAAAGAGGCTCTCCTCCTGTGCATTTATACCATGGAGGTATTTAAACATCTCAATCATATCACCTCTATCCTGCCTTTCTTCTAAGGTGTACATATTGTCACCAGCAGGGGCTGAACTGTGGCGTAAGCAGCCAGCCAGACTGCTGGGCCTGACCTTTCCTATAGAAAGTTGTAGTTGTGAGACGAAGTGGTCAGGTTTTTCAAAAGGATTTTTATTCCCCTCCCGGGGTTGGATTTTCAAAAGTGGTATAATACAAAAGAACTCAGGATACAACCATTCTTCTGGCAAACTGAAGAAAACTTAAATACAGCGTCTTGCTTCAACAAAAATCATAAATCACAGTGTAAAGCTTATCTAATAGGCTAGCAGTCTCTTCTTAGCTTTCTCAGCACTCACAAGGCACTCTTGTCTTTAGCTTCAGCGCAAAGAAGAACTCATATCAGATATAAGCAAAGAACAATCCATTGCCTCAACACATGGACTTTCAATACTAGCCTCAGTAATCATAGGCTCACACTTTTCTTTATCATTTACAGTATTTTCCTTAGAACAGAAAGTCTGCAGCTTTCTTAGCTCCGTATCTCTCTCAGTGCTTTCTGAACAGCCCTCTTCACAGCAAGGCAAATAATTGTCATATAGCTTGTAATAGCAGGAAGGAGAGACACCTTTCTCTGAGCCAGCTTTATCTTTAAAACTTTTAAACTTCCTGCCTTTTATATTTGGCTGTAACCCATAACACTGTTCTCTTCTATTGTATGAAGACTTTTCCCGTGGAAATCTTTTGCAGGGTTTCACTGGCACACGCTCATCAGGATCAAACATACACACATCTTCAATAGCATTGCTTTCCCTCTCGAGGGTTTGTAACTGTTTTAAACAGCCATGCTTTTCAGATACATACGGTTTGTCTCTGGCTGCCTCCCGTTCATTCAACACAGCCCGGAGCCTGGGAAATTCAAACTGCGTCAGAGGTAAGTGTTTCCTACAGCTGACCTCTCTGTGTGAAACTCTCCTTGTTTCTTTCTGTGAATTTCTCTGTGGCTTCCTGCTAGAAGTTTCAGGCAATTCAAACTCTGTGTCCGTGTCTCCTGAGTACTCTGAGCTCTCCTCTGAGTCCTGCAAGTTTCCCTTGTCTTGCCAATCCTGCAAGCTCCTCGTGTCTTGCCGATCTCCTGAATCTAACTCTGTTTGCCTTGAGCATTTTTTATACAGCTTCGTGGGCGTTCCCTTGCCCAGGTGAAAGCTGTTTTCCTCAGCAGCTGGGGAATGCTTACTAACTAGGCGTGACTGCAGACCTCGTGTCTGAGTTTGTTTACGTTGCCTATGGTAACTGGGAATCGTTTTGCTTGCCTGCCTGTCAGAATCTAAGCTATATCTAGCAGCTTTCTGTGCTTCTGAGGCAGAGGGCAGATCTTTCGTGTTACACATCCCCCTCCTTAAGATATTACGAGCTGCAGGGGGGGCGGAGCCTGATGTCCAGCGGGATGGTCGCATAAGGCTGTGGCTCCCGAGAGGCCTACTCAGAATCCTGAATTAACACCGTAAACACTTGGAACTTCTACTCTGATCCTGCCGGGGCACATTGGTGAGATGGCGGGGACCAAACCCACGCGCCTGGAATTTGGCTCTCCAGCGGCTTCTCACGGCAAACGATCCAAAACTGAACCTCCGTCCCCGCAGAAGGGGCTGGCCTTGCGCGAGGGCCCCGAAATGCAGCAGGAAATCCTCGCAGAGATTAGAGGGGTCAAAGACCTCGTGCAGTCAAACGGGGAGGCACTTCGAGCGCTACGGGAAGATCTTGGTGTGCTGCAAAGCAAGCTAGAAGGGCTCTCTTCGCGTCAGGACAAAATGGAGAGCATATTGGATTCCCATGCGGCCCGGTTGTCCAAACTCGACAAGGTTGAACGTCAGGTGCGGGCCTTGCAGAAAGAAGTGGAAGATGGCAATAATAGAGCGCGCCGCAACAACATTCGACTCGTGGGCATACCGGAGGGAGCGGAATCGGGAGACATGAAAGAGTATTTATGCAAAATCCTCCCTTCCCTGCTCCAAACCACTTTTACCAAAGATTTGGAGATAGATCGCGCTCATCGTGTGCCCACAAGCATAACGCTCAACAGGAAGACCCCGCGGCCTATCATTTTTCGACTTCTGAGATATCAACACGCTGAGCAAATTCTAAGTGCATCTCGGGCAAAGGGCCACATGGAGTTTGAGAGCCACAAGATCTCCTTCTATCCCGACTTGGCTAAACCCACGGTCGACCGCCGAAAGCGCTTTCTGGAATTCCGGCCGAGGCTTCAACAACTACAAGCACGCTATGGCCTGATGTACCCGGCCAAATTCCGAGTCACGCTTCACAATCAGACAAGAACATTTGAGGACCCTGATCTACTAGCGGAGTTTTTGGATTCCAAAGAAGCCGACTTGATGCGCTGACTTCCAGAATATTCCTGCAAGTATTCTCAGATCCGCTACACCCGCCATATTGGATCTGCCGCAACCCAGCACAGAGTCTGGCGAGGGCAATTTGTTGCCTTACTTTTGATGATGTCTGTGACCCGACTCCATCTATCCACAGTAGCCTCGATGAGTATCAGAGACAGTGTTCACTATGGACTCTGGTGTTTCTTTTCTTTGTTTCATGTCTTTCTATTCCCTCTCTAGGGCCTCCTCCCGCAGACATATGGTCGCCATATTCTTTGGGGGTTTTGCTTCTTCTCTAAGATACTTTGGTACATACTTTTCAATATGGGGTGTATTAGTCAGACTACTCGGTGATTATGTCATTGTTGCACAGATTCTGATTATGTTGTATGTTTTCAAGCGCCCTTACCTCAAATGTCTATTACCGATTGATGGCACCATGTAAGATTTTCTCATTGAACGTAAAAGGAATCAATAATCCGATAAAACGGAAGAAAATCCTAAGCTACCTAAGTCAGGAAACCGCGGATCTGATCTTTCTCCAAGAAACGCATTTAAATTCGAAGGAAACTCTTAAACTCAATATTAAACCTTACATGGTGGCCGCCTATTCCCCAGCCGTTTCTAAGAAATGTGGGGTCGCCATACTGGTTAGGAAATCTTTGCATGCTACTATTATTGCGACTAGCTCAGATACAGAAGGAAGATGGTCCAGAGTTCACCTCACGATAGGTAGCCTTGAAGTTACATGTATATGCCTTTACGCTCCTAATGTGGATGACCCTGCCTTTTTTGCTACCATTGCCCAGGTTGCACAGGCCTCTGCTAATACTTCATTGATAATTGGGGGGGATTTCAATCTAGTCATTGATCCCCTGATTGACAAACAGCCGCCTAGGACAAGTGGTCCCCCCAAGAGTCACATCACGCTTACCTCCCTGATCAAAGATCTTGCTTTGGTTGATCTATGGAGGTTACTACACCCCAATGAGCTTGACTTCACCTTCTTCTCTTCCCCTCATAAATCCCAGTCTCGCATAGACTTCTTTCTAATATCAAAATTGTTAGTTCCTCAGGTGGATACTGCCAAGATTCACTCCCAACATATTTCAGATCATGCCGCCATTTCCTTTCAATTACACACTACTGCACCCCAAGGGAATACGGGGGCCTGGTTCTTTGATAGAGCCCTGTTAACTCAGCCAGAGTTCCAGGTAGAAATTCGAGCAGCCATACAGGATTACTTCCATTTTAATCTACCCCAGGATACTGCGAATTGGGCTTGGTGGGAGGGCTTCAAAGCGGCCATTCGAGCAACGATCACTAGCTATCAAATTCGCCTGCGGAAACAAAGCCAACAGCAGCTATTCACACTAGACCAACAAATAAAAGCAGGCGAACGGGTTCTAACTTCACGTACTGATCCATGTGTATTAATTCGATTACAGCGTCTCCGTTTTCAATATAACTCAATCCTCTCAACTGCAGCTTCTAAGAGTATAGAGCTTCAGCGAGGGACCTATTATCGTGAAAATAACCGAGCCGGTCGACTCTTAGCCAACGCCTTGAAAGGTCAAAAAGAAGCCAAACGCGTAGCGGCCCTTCGAGCTCCACAGGGAGGGGGCATAGTAACCACAGACTCCGACATAGTAGAGCTCTTTCGGGATTTCTATACCCGCCTATATCAATCTGAATGTGAGTTCTCGTCAGAGACATTCGAGCGATTGCTTTCTGGCATTCAGCGGCCGACCCTCTCTGAAGATGATAGGGATGCGATGGATGAACCCTTCTCTACTTCAGAGATCCAATCTGCCCTAACACGAACAGCCTCGGGCCGTGCCGCAGGGCCCGATGGTCTCCCGACCGAATTCTACAGAACGTTCAGTGCAGATCTAGTTTCCCTATTTAAAACTCTATTTTACTGCCCTTGCGGTAGATACATCCTCTTTGGGATCCTTTTCTGCAGCTAATGTGGTAGTCTTTGAGAAAGAAGGCAGAGACCCGCTACTAACCGCCAACTACCGTCCAATCTCCCTACTTAATGCCGATTATAAGATCTTCGCAACGATCTTGGCCACCCGGCTATCTGACAGGATGGCCACCCTAATTCACCCCGACCAATGCGGTTTTATACCCGGCAGATCAACTGCTGACAATGCTCGGACCTTGTGCCATGTGCTATCCAGTGCTGCCAATCTAGATCTTCCATGGGTGGGTCTTTCCCTGGATGCCGAAAAAGCCTTTGATCGTCTAGAATGGCCTTTCTTATTTGCAGTTCTCCGATGGTATGGCTTTGGGGAGGGTTTCCTCCGATATCTCCAAGTCATGTATACTCAACCCGTCGCCAGTATTTGTGTTAATGCCATCAAGTCTCAGCCATTTAATCTCCAAAGAGGCACGCGTCAAGGTTGCCCCCTATCACCAATGCTCTTTGATCTAGCTCTTGAACCCCTAGCCCTTCTTATTAGACAATCCGCACGTATTCGAGGTGTCCCTTCAGCCGTAGGGAGATTAAACTATCTGCATATGCAGATGACCTTATGCTTTTCGTATCCCTCGATTCGGTTCCAGCTGTCTTGGATCTAATTGACGGATACTCACAATTATCGGGCTATAAAATTAACTGGACCAAATCTGTAGCATTCCCACTGAACCGCTGGGTGCATGAGGCTGACATGAAGGCCTTTCCCTTCCTTTGGCAATCCCGCATGGTGAAGTATCTTGGGGTCCATTACTGTTCTCCTTTAGAAGACACTATTAGTTTTAATGCCAAAGAGGTAGTCTCCAAGGTCCGTGAGCTCACGAATCGTTGGTCTCCCTTATCTCTAACATGGTGGGGTCGCTTAGAAACTGTGAAAATGATGATAGTCCCCAAAGTGAATTACATTTTAGAAATGCTGCCATGCTTACTCCCGCTACATACTTATAAAGATATTGAGGGCCTTCTCGTCCGTTATCTCTGGCAGGGCAAGCCACCAAGGATAGCTAAACAAAAACTACAGTCTGCAAAAGAAAGAGGGGGTACCAGATTTCCTGATTTTCTTAGATATCATCAAGCCTTCCTACTTAAGCAAGGTGCCCGATGGCTAGATGCCTCAACAGACAGCAGACCAGTTTGGCTTGACATAGAAGAGGAGCTTAGTAGCCCAATTCCGTTGACCCATCTCCCAGGTATGTCCTATCAAGTAGACACCCGCCATCCACCAATGATTGTTGATACTCTAGCGGCCTTTAACACTCTCATTCTATCACTGGGCCCGAATGTATGTCCTCCGGACGGACTCCCGCTATGGAATAACCCCAGAATTCAAGTCCTAAATAGAACGATAGCATGGTACTCAAGGGGGATCTGGACACCCCAACAGCTTTTCTCCGCAGCTTGTTGGAAAACCTTTTCTGATTTACAAAAGGAATTTGCGTTACCAGCGAAACACTACTTTCAATTGATGCAGCTTCAACACTGCCTCAAAAGTGCTCGAATCATGCCGCCCTCTGTCCCTACTGAGGATGGGCTATTAGAGATAATTCACTCTATTGGTAGCACGCATGGGGTAGCCTCTAACTTTTATAAAATATTATGTCAGGGTACAGACACGGCCACTTTTAGAGCCCAACAAGCCTTTCTCCTTGATTTCATGCTGGGTATAGCCATATGCTTAATCACGAGGAATTGGAAGGATAGCTCTCGACTTACTGTCAATGAATGGTGGAACCTTGTCTGCTTATATAGTAAATATGAACAGATACCTCGGAGAGCTATTCCCCATGTCCAACCTCACTCTCGCTTGTCTAAATGGCAGATGCTTAATGATTATGTACAATCTGCTCATTGCTCCAACATGCCTGTTTAATGTGCACTCATCATGTTTCTGGTCACCGTTAGATTTGTAACATAATAATGTAAGTACACGCCCGCTTCGGGAATGACTAGTTTTCTAGAGAAGAAGCAGGGGGGAGGGGGGTGGTAGGGGTTTACTTTGGTGTATGTATTACATTTTGTATTTGTCTTTTAGCTGTATGTCTTCCTTCTCCTTTGTTGTTATAAAACGAAAATAAAGAATTAAAAAAAAAAAAAAAAGATATTACGAGCTGCAGACGTCCTCGTCGGACAGCGCGTAATCCTACTTAAGGCATCAGCGTTGCCATGTAGTTTTCCGGCACGGTGCTGTACTTCGAAATTGAAAGCTTGTAAAGCCAAGTGCCATCGCGTCAGTCGAGCATTGTTATTGCGCATTTGGCTAAGCCATTTTAACGGCGCATGATCCGTGATCAACAGAAATTTTCGCCCTGTCAGATAGAATCTTAGGGCTTCTATCGCCCACTTAATGGCTAAGCATTCACGCTCCACGGTGGAGTACTTCCGTTCCGCATTTGACAACTTTCTACTTAAGTAACTGGGTGTTCTACACCGTCAAATCTCTGGGACATGACCGCCCCCAGTGCAGTCTCAGAGGCGTCTGTCTGGACTATAAACGGTAGTCTAAAATCGACTCCTCTCAGGACAGGAGCTTTGCACAACTTCTCCTTAAGGGAGACAAAAGCTTCTTCTGCCTCTGGAGTCCAACGTACTTTATTTGGCGCATTTTTCTTAATCATTTCCGTAAAAATGCTACTTTCCTCCGCGAACCTAGGGATAAATCTCCAATAGTAGCCTATCAGACCTAAGAAGCTATGGACATGCTTCTTATCGACTGGCTGGGGAAAGTTTCTCACACTGTCAATTTTGTCCGCCAGTGGTTTTACTAGGCCATTCCCCACTACGTGGCCTAGGTATTTGGCCTCCCTAGTTGCAAAAAGACATTTCTTTGGGTTTAGGGTAAGACCAGCTTTCCGAATGGCTTGTAGTACTGCCTCTATTCGGGATAAATGTTCAAGCCAGGTGCTGCTATGAATGATAACGTCATCCATGTAGGCTAACGCGTAATCTTGGTGTGGCCTCAGGACTTGATCAATAAGTCGCTGACACATCGCAGCCGCACCGTGTAGCCCAAATGGCATACGCCGAAATTGGTATAGGCCTATTGGAGTGGAGAAGGCTGTCTTTGGCTTAGAATCCCTAGTTAATGGGATTTGCCAGTATCCCTTGGTTAGGTCTAGGGTTGTTAGGAACCTAGCCTGTCCTAAGCGATCCAGTAAATCGTCAATTCTCGGCATGGGATATGCGTCAAACTGAGATATAGCATTAATTTGCCTAAAATCAATGCAAAAATGGAGTGTTTCATCAGGCTTGGGGACTAATACTATAGGACTAGACCACGGGCTATGGGACTCTTCAATTACGCCCATTTCCACCATCTACTTAACCTAGGCAATGACTTATTTATTTATTTATAGACTCTTATATACCGCACTATTAGGCATCAGCGCGGTTCACAAAAAACAGTGAGATACACAATTCAACAGTACTTTGTGTTTACAGAAAACAGGAGAATATAACTCGGATAACAGGGTATATAATTAATAAACATAGTCATAATATCATCATGGCTTCAGTTTTGTGTGTATGTGGTCTGTGGGGTATCTGTATTGTATGTGTATGAGTGGAAGGTCTGTGGGTTGGTTGAGATGTCTTTATTGTTTACTGGATAAGATAAAAGGAAGAGGTAGTGTTTCAAAGCTTTGCGAAACTGCAAAAGGTCTGGTATTGCTCGGATGTTTTGAGGGAGGCTATTCCAACACCTTGGTGCACAGAATAAAAAGGCCCTGTCTGAAGTAGTTTTGGTACACTGTGATATTGATTTAGGGACTAACAGAGTATTGAGTGTTACTGACCTTCTGTCTCTATTGAGGGGTGGTGTTTGGATCAAGTCTGATATTGATGAAGATGAGAGTTCTTTGAAGGCTTTGAATGTAATTAGTAAAATTTTGAAAGTGAGTCTACTTTGAATTGGGAGCCAATGAAGATGTTTTAGAATAGGTGAGATATGGTCTTTCCGGGAAGCTCCATGAAGGACTCTAGCTGCAGCATTCATAGCCATTTGAAGTGGGTGTAAGGTGGTTTGTGGAAGACCTTGTAAAATTGAGTTCGCATAATCAAAATGAGGTATGATTAGCGCCTGATAGATGGTTCTAAAATCGTCTGGCTCTAGCAAGGATCGAAGGTGTCTAAGGGAGCGTATTTTGTGATATACTGCTCTTACAATATTACTAATATGTGCTTTCATATCTAATTTCTGGTCTAAAGTGACACCGAGGTATCTGATGGTGGTCTTGGTCTGGAGGTTAGCATCATTCACTTTCAAAAAGGATGGAGCAGTGAAATTTTGGTTACGTGTAATAAATAACACCTCCGTTTTCTTGTGTTGGATCCTTAGATTTTGGGATTGTAGCCAGTTGGATACTTCATTTATGCAGTTAGTTAATGGATTGAGATCAGGGTTCTCAGTTGTAAAAGGAAAATATAAAAGTACATCATCCGCGTATATCATGCAGTTAACTCTAAAGGATCGAATCAGGTTACAGATAGGCTGCATGTATATATTAAACATAAGGGCGGAAAGGGATGAGCCTTGAGGGACCCCTTGTTTTTGATGAAACTGATCTGATGAAGTATCGTTGGATCGTACTTGTTGCCATCTGTCAGAAAGGTAGGATCTACACCACTCAAGTGCTTTATCAGTAATTCCCTTCCCTTTGAGACGCTCAAGGAGGCGTTCATGGCTAACAGAATCAAAAGCGGCTGCGATATCATTCTTCTTCGCCTCAGGCAACCTATACGGGCGTTGCCTAATTATCTTCCCCGGGGCTGTGATGACCTCATGTGCCACAAGGCGCGTTTCGCCGGGCACGGCTGTCAGTACATCAGAGAACTTCCGCAATACCCTGGCTAAATCTGCCTGTTGGTGCTCCGACAGGTCTGCTCCTGTTCGTAGCTCAGGCTGTTCCCTCCAATCTGAGGGTTGTGGACCTAAGTCCTCCTCTTTCTTCTCTTCCGCTATGGCTGCTAAGCCTTTAACATCCCTCATCCCTGTGGAGCCAAACCCTCGTGACCCATGACTTGTGGAAGCCAATGAAGGTACTTCTTCCAGCATGGGGAAACCCACACGTTCACATATTAATTGTGCTATTCTTTCGCCCTTTTTCACCGCAAAATCCTCTTTACCAAAATTGAAAAGTAGGGCCTTGACCACGCCACGATAATCGGGGTCTATCACCCCAGCCCCGATGTCAATGAAATGTTTGACCGCTAGGCCAGACCGCGGCGCTACGCAGCCGTAGCACCCCTCAGGGATTTGAATCTGTACCCCTGTGTCAATGAGGGCCTTCCCTCCCTTGGGAACTACCGCATCCTCGCTACTAAATAAATCATAGCCAGCTGAGGCTTCGGTAGCTCTTTCTGGGCTTTTTGCATGCGGGGATGTTTTTGTAAACTTCAACACAAATTTCTTTTTAGCTGAGGACCCCACCTCTACCCGTGGTTTTCCAAACAAAGCACTCGGGATCTTTTGGGCAATAGCTTCAGTCTTTGGGGTCTCAGGTTGTGCCCTATTCTCTCCTAGAGGTCCTATCTGGGTTGAACCTGACTTTCCTTTAAGGCCTTTTTCCATTTCTTCTTCAAATGGAGGCCAGTCACGCCCTAGGACCACCTTAAAAGGAAGTCGGGGGACAACTGCCATATGCACCTTCTCCCTGGTATTTAACCCATTCACACACATTTCATACATTGGGTAAAAAGAGGATGCTCCACGTACGCACCTTACTTTCACACGTCCGTCCATGCAATTCAATAAGGAAGGGTTATGGGCTTCAATGGTCTTCCACATTTCTTGGGAGACCATACTTTGATCTGCTCCTGAATCAAGGAGCGCTACAGCATCCACACCCTCCACCTTGACATTGAGGACAAATCCTTCCCCAGTGCGTCTCTCTCCTCCTGATACAAGGGCGATGTGCTCTTCACATTCCCTGCGTGTGTGACCAGTCTTTCCACATTGAAAGCATTTCACAACATCATACTTTTTCACATTTTTCACCTGTACCTCATGATTATAGGCCTTTCTTACCCCTGGCATTCTTTCCATGCCTGTTACTTTTAAGATGCTACCCCTGGAAGCCCCGGCTAACTCTGCTTCAAAGTAGCACTCCGTAAGTTCAGCCGCTTCCTTAGTGGATTTGCATTTTTGTACTAATAAGAAAGCCTTAACCTCTGGTGGCACAGCCTCAAAATATTGCTCAAGAAGCACATCGTCCATCAAAGACTCAACTGTTGCTTTCTCCGGAGCAAGCCATTTTGTTGCTAAGCCTTTTAATCTCTGCATTAATGCTTTCGGTGTCTCTTTAGGCATGAGCTTTGCCTCTCTAAACAGACGTCGATAGTGGGTAGGCATTAACCCTAACTTATCCCTTACTGCTAGCTTCACATCCAGGTAATTGGATGCTAGGCCTGCGGGCATTGCCTTGTAGGCCGCCAATGCCTCTCCGGTCAAGGACATTGCGAACCTAACGGCCCACTGGTCTAGTGGCCATTTAGCCGCTTCCGCAATCCTCTCAAAAGCATCTGAATAATCATCAAAGTTATCATTACTTTGTAATGGTCCCAGTGCCAATGCACTGCAATTTTGCGGTCCTACCACAGGTGGTACTAGTATGCCAGCTTCCTCTGCTGTATGTGTCCTCTTCACCAGAGCTGCTAGTAAGTCCAGGAGCGGCTGTTGCTGCGCGGCTAGGGCTGCCATAGTCCGTTCCTGCGCCATTCTCGCAAGTTCACTCTGGGCTTTCCACTGGTCTTCCATCCACTTCCGCATATCCTGGGGATCCTACAGTGTTTCCTACAGCTGACCTCTCTGTGTGAAACTCTCCTTGTTTCTTTCTGTGAATTTCTCTGTGGCTTCCTGCTAGAAGTTTCAGGCAATTCAAACTCTGTGTCCGTGTCTCCTGAGTACTCTGAGCTCTCCTCTGAGTCCTGCAAGTTTCCCTTGTCTTGCCAATCCTGCAAGCTCCTCGTGTCTTGCCGATCTCCTGAATCTAACTCTGTTTGCCTTGAGCATTTTTTATACAGCTTCGTTGGCGTTCCCTTGCCCAGGTGAAAGCTGTTTTCCTCAGCAGCTGGGGAATGCTTACTAACTAGGCGTGACTGCAGACCTCGTGTCTGAGTTTGTTTATGTTGCCTATGGTAACTGGGAATTGTTTTGCTTGCCTGCTTGTCAGAATCTAAGCTATATCTAGCAGCTTTCTGTGCTTCTGAGGCAGAGGGCAGATCTTCCGTGTTACAATATTAAGATCCTTAAGTCTGTCCTCATATGCTTTATAATAAAGACCACTAACCATTTTTAGTAGCCACCCTCTGCACCGACTACAATCTGTTATATCCTTTTGAAGGTGTGCTCTCTAAAATTGTACACAATACTCCGAATGAGGTCAAACCAGAGACTTATACAGAGGCACGATCACCTCCTTTTTTTCTGCTGGTCATTCCTCTCCCTATGCACCCAAGCATCCTTCTAGCTTTTGCTATCACCTTTTCTACATGTTAACTACTTTATGATCGTCGGACACAATCACGGTCAGGTCTTGCTCTTGTTTCATGGATAGAAGTTCTTTGCCCCTACACTAGAGCTCTCCCTTGGATTTTTGCTGCCCAAATGCATGACCCTGCATTTTTTAGCATGAAATCACAGCTGCAAAATTCTAGACCATTCTTCAAGCTTAGCTAGATCCCTCCTCATGTTATCTACACATTCCTGGGTGTCTACTCTATTGCAGATGTACACCACTGGTTACCTCCTCCTCAGAGTGAGCTCAATTTACCTGTACCCTTTGAATACCACATCTAGGACTCTCCCTCAGTCCACTCCCCTTTGTGAATCAATGCTGCCTCATCCTGTAATCCATTGGATTCCAGAAACCTCACTATTCTATCTTTTAGCAGCGTTTCACTCACCACAGAGGGGTTAGACTAACCGGCCTGTAGTTTTCAGCCTCATCCTTACTTCTGCTTTTGTTTAAAGACACCACTCTTGACTTAAGAGAAGTATTGAAAAGGTCAGTCAGTGGAGCTGCTAGAATGTCCCCAAGTTCCCTCAGTATTCTCGGGTGTATCCCATCCAGTCCATCACTTTGCCTACTTTTAATTTAGCTAGTTCCTCGCGAACACAGTCTTCTGAAAATCATTCAAGATCCCCATCTCTTCTGTTCCTGTTTGTGAGTGTTTTCTGAGGTCCTGTTTCCTGGTTCTTCATCTGTGAACACAGAATAGAAATACTTGTTAAGCAATTCCGCTTTATCCTTATCAGCTTCTACATATTCCTCCCCTGCACCCTTGAGTCTGACAATAACACTTTTGCCCTTCCTCTTCTCACTAACATATCTGAAAAATGTCTTATCCTCCCATTTTATTGCATTGGCTATTTCTTCTTCCTTTTGTAACTTTGCTTTCCTGACCACTTTGCTAGCTTCTCTAAACTTTTCCAAAAATGTCTTCCTCTCACTGTGATCTCTTATTGTTTGTCATTTATTGGTACTTAATATATTGCTCCCAGCAGCAGAGCAGGTCACAATAAAAAAAATTATGAGATGGGCAAAGAAATACAATTTAAATGAAGGACAGCTAGGGTAAAATAAAACACATCAAAATAAGTATAAAGTTAAATAGACTTGTTGGTACATAAATGTAGAAATATTTAACCTTCTTAATCCCTTTCCAACCATTACAGCAGCCATAGTCTTCTAAAGCAAATGCTTACACAGAGAGCTTTTCAATTGAGATTTAAGCTTTGTGAGAGATATTTCCAGATGTAGATAGGTTGAAAATTTAGTATACCGATAAGGCGGTATACTAAATCCTTCTAAATAAATAAATAAAATTGCAAGAGGATATTGATAAATTGGAAGACTGGGCATCAAAATGGCAGATGAAATTTAATGTGGACAAGTGCAAAGTTATGCACCTAGGGAAGAACAACCCAAACTATGGTTACACGATGCAAGGTTCCACATTAGGAACCACCACCCAGGAAAAGGATTTAGGCGTCATTTTGGATAACATGTTAAAACCCTCGGCCCAGTGTGCAGCGGCGGCCAAGAGAGCAAATAGAATGCTAGGTATCATAAGGAAAGGAATGGAAAATAAAATTAAAGATATTATAATGCCTCTATATCGTTCCATGGTGAGACCACACCTTGAATATTGTGTGCAATTCTGGTCACCATATCTTAAAAAGGATATAGCGTTATTAGCAAAGGTTCAGAGAAGAGCCACCAAAATGGTAAAGGGGATGGAAGGATACTCCTTTGAAGAAAGGCTAAAAAGGTTAGGGCTCTTTAACCTGGAAAAGAGATGGCTGAGGGGAGATATGATAGAAGTCTATAAATTAATGAATGGAGTGGAACTGCTAAATGTAGATCGATTGTTTACGTTATCGGAATATAGAAAGACTAGGGGACATGCAATGAAGCTACAGGGTAAACTATTTAAGACTAATAAAAGAAAATATTTTTTCACTCAACGTGTAATCAAACTCTGGAATTTGTTACCGGAGGATGTAGTAAATGCTGTTAGTGTAGCTGGGTTTAAAAAAGGTTTGGACAAGTTCCTGGAGGAAAGGTCCATAAACCATTATTAAGAAGGGACCCAGGATATCAATGCTTGACCCAGTACAAGCATTGTGGAACCTGTGTCTTTTGGGGAAACTGCTAGGTACATATGACCTAGATTGGCCACTGTTGGAAACAGAATACTGGGCTTGATGGACCTTGGTCTGACCCAGCATGGCATCTCTTATGTTCTTATGGAATGCTGTTCCATAATGCTGGAGCAAAAAAGATGAAAACTGACTGGTAGGTCATTTTGTAGTGGAATTTACACAATGGAGGGAGGGCCAAACTGTTATCAGAGAGCAAAGCATATAACCAGGTGCCTAGGGAATGGTCAGAATTGTAAGGTACTTAGGGGTGCTTTTGTGCATCGCCTTATGAGTCAGGACGAGCAGCTTGAAATTTATACTTGTAATCTTGGGCAAGTCACTTAACCTTCCATTGCGTCAGAAGAATCCAAGTTATCAATAAGAACATAAGATATTCCATACTGGGTCAGACCAAGGTCCATCAAACCCAGTATCCTGTTTTCCAACAGTGGCCAATCTAAGCCATAAGTACCTAGAAGTTTCCCCAAAAGACACAGGTTCCACAATGCTTGTATTGGGTCAAGCAGTGATATTCCGGGTCCATTTTAATAATGCTTTATGGACCTTTCCTCCAGGAACTTGTCCAAACCTTTTTTAAACCCAGCTACACTAACAGCCTTTACTACATCCTCCGGTAACAAATTACAGAGTTTGATTACACGTTGAGTGAAAAAATATTTTCTCTTATTAGTCTTAAGTAGTTTACCCTGTAGCTTCATTGCATGTCCCCTGGTCTTTCTGTATTCTGATGACATAAACAATCGATCTACATTTATCCATTCCACTCCATTCATTAATTTATAGACCTCTATCATATTTCCCCTCAGCCGTCTCTTTCCAGGTTGAAGAGCCCTTTAGCCTCTCTTCATAGGGATATCCTTCCATCCCCTTTACCATTTTGGTGGCTTTTCTCTGTACCTTTTCTAATAACGCTATATCTTTTATAAGATACTGTGACAAGAATTCCACACAATATTCAAGGTGTGGTCGCACCATGGAACGATGCCCCTGTTTAATGTTCATTAACAAGTTTAAATTATAATGTAAACCACTTTGACTGAAATGATACAAGCAGTATAAAAACCTGTTAAATAAATAAAAACATATACGTTGTGGATATGGGAGCCAATGATGTTGAAGGAATAGTGCTTAATATGATCAAAGTTTCTGGTGCCAGCGAGGGCATGAAGGGCAGTGTTCTGTATAGCCTGAAGGTGTTTAATTTGTCCCTACGGGAGACTGGCAAAGACTGAATTACAGTAATCCAGCTTGGATATAATAGGAAGGTAGCTAGGGCTGTTGGCTTGTTGGATGAAGGGATCAAAATCTTCTTAAAGCAGCAAAGGTGGTTCGAGTTAGATGAGTAATAGGGGGTGAGAAGGAAAGGCTGGAATCAAGGTAAACCCCTTGGTACCCGAATGAGGGTACAAGGGCAATTGAGTTGGTTCCAATTGTTGGAGCAACTATAGGGGTATCAGCTATCCCAGAGGACCAAGTTGCCGTTGTTTTGGATGTATTTAGTTATAGGGCATTGGAGTGCAACCATGTAGCTATAGTGTATTTCATGAAGGCCTTCCTCTTTTTCTTCACCTTTTTAGCTACTTCTTTTGAGAACCATGGCAGCCTTCTTTTCCTTTTACCTTTATTTACCTTTCTAACAAAAAGTTTGCTTGCCCTTAAAATATCACCTTTGAGTTTTGCCCACTGTTTTTCTACATCCCCCAGCTGTTCCCATCCCGCTAACAACTCCTTGAGGTATTGGCCCATCTTGGCAAAGTTAGTTTTCCTAAAGTCTAAGACCCTCACTTTTGAATGGATTTTATCAGCCCTAGTCCTAATACTGAACCACACCAACCGATGATCACTAGATGTTTTATTTATTTATTTACATTCTCTTATATACCGTGCTATTCTGCATCAGTGTGATTTACATTGAACAAACTGAAATTACATTGAACAGGGCATTATAACTTGGAGATAACTATTTTACAGGGAACATGGGCAATGGAGGGTTAAGTGGCTTGCCCAAGATCACAAGGAGCACCTGTGGGACTAGAAACCCCAGTCCTTCCAGCCCAAGGTTGCTATCCTCTAGTGGGATTTGAACTCCCGACCTTCCGGCCTGAAGTACCTTGCCCCAACCACTAGGCCACTCCTCCACTCAATGTGAGATGATCTCCCACTATAACATCAGAAACACTTTCCCCATTGGTAAGCATTAAGTCCAGTATGGCCCCCTTCATGTGTGGGTTCTGTTACCAGTTGCCTGAATAGTTCTCCATGTAAAGAATCTAGGATCTCCTTATTTCTAGACGACACCGCAGCAGGGATGTGCCAGTCCACATCCGGCATATTGAAATCACCTATCAGTAGCACTTCTCCTTTCATGGCAATAATGTGTATGTCTTCTATTAAATCTTCTTCCACTTCTCCCTGTGAGGAGGATCTGTATATCACTCCAATGCAAATGGATTTTCTTTTCCCTCCTTCTAGTTTAACCCACAGTGCCTCCTCTCTCCCTTTTAAGCACTGTAATTCTATAGCTTTAATATTATTTTTTACATATAGTGCCACACCTCCTCCTCTTCCTCCTACCCTGTCCTTCCTGAATAAAGTATAGCCTGATATTATTACTTCCCAGTCATGGTTATCCGTGAACCAAGTCTCTGTAACTGCCACTAAATCCAAGCTAGTCTCTTCCATTAAAGTCTCATCATCTAGGATCTTATTCCTATGCTACGGACATTTGTACACACCACTTTCCTGATGTTACCTCTTTTACCCATTTCTATAGAGGTATTTAATGTTTCACCTGGGGACTTTCTTTACCCATCCCCAATGAATCTAATTTAAAGCTCTCTTCAGTAAGTTAGCCAGTCTACTACTGAAGACACTTCATCCCTTCTTGGACAGATGGATGCCATCTCTGCTCTGCAACCCTTGAAACATCATCTCAATGTCCAGGAAACCAAAATGAAAAGACCACCACCTGCATACCTATCTGCTTCATCCTCTGTCCCAGAGCCATGAAGTCACTTTTGATATGCTCAGATATCATTTGATCATTTGTGCCAACATGGATGAGCACCATCCGTGGTTCATTCCTTTCCTGTGATGCCTTCACCTCCTCCACTTCCAGGGCTGCATACTGGCTCCTCAGTTCAAGGGCTGGAGGAATTGGATTGTTTATTCTACAGACTTTGGTGACTCAGGTCCAACTTTCTTTCTTCTGTAGCCTCCCATCTTCACCTCTGTTGGAGCTTGAATGTTTCAAGAAGCATCTCATCAAAGTACTTTCTCACTATCTTGAATACTTCTCAGCTTAGTTTCGCGCCAACTCTTTATGAGCTCCTCCACTGGTTTCCTGAGAGCCTCAGTATGTAGGCATCCTGCACATGGAAACTGGTCCTTGAACTGGCATTGGGATCTCTGTCTGGACAAAGGCAAAAGCTGTAACAGGGGCAACAGCTTTGACAATATGATTTTTTCTAGTCATTATTCAGTTGGTGGAGCTTTGGTACCTGTTGAAGTAAAAGAGAGAGACCTGCCAAAGTCCCTGCCTGTTCTTCAGCTATCTTTTCAGAGAAAAAGCAGTTAACCTCTTTTAAGTGTGTTCTAAAAGTGCTATTCTAAGTCCCTGTGTACAGCTAATTGGAGAGTTGCCCTATAAAGCAAGAATGCTCACATGGGATGGGTGGGAGCTGGGGTGGGTTGGAAGAGATCTTACATCTGATAAGGTCAGTGGCTTCAAAGAGCTAACTGTGAATGGGTAGCTGGAACAAAAAAAACAATGAACTCTAACTGACAGAGCTTTGCCCAACACCACAAAAAAAAATCCTCCTTTGCAGTATAGAAAAAGAATTAACTTTTAAAAATGAAAAGCAAAATCCCTTTAAGAACTTTCAGGCAGAGAGATTATATTTAAAAGCCACACAGTATTACCTTGCTTGCTGTGGAGCCCTGTTATAAACAAAGTCAGCAAAACAAACCAGGGAGGGGGGTTGTGATAAGGACACACAGAGGTGGGAAACTAAAAGGAGAAAGAAGGCAATGGGGGTAAGTTGAGGAGAGCTCACCGGATGAGTTTCTTGTAGACGAATTGCTTTGGTTGCATTCCAGATGTCCGGTCAGACCTGGATAGGGCAGTGCATGCTGAAATTATTTAGTTTGTCTCATTTCTTAAAAAGAAAAAGTGCACTATATTCAAAAAATGAAATTAGATTCCTCCCCTGCATCTGCTCCATAGAATTTTTGGGGGTAGGAGTGGGGGTTGTATCATTTCGTTTAGAAACAAACGTCTGCACCTCCCTAGAGATAATCTCCCAGAGTAGAGTATTCTTAAGGTGTGTAATCAAACTGTTATAAACAGAGTCAGCAACACGAAAAGGGTAGAGAAGAGGTGGTACAGTGATAAGACCGTTCTACCTTATGATATTTCACTGTATATACCTGCTCTGTTAAATGTTATTTATGACATGTCTCTATACCCACTCAAGATCTCTAGTCTGATGTAATTGCTTTTATTTAATTTTTTATATGCTATCCCCAGTTAATCCTTGTTTTATTCCCCTGTTACCTGTAACTTGGACAAGTTCTCTAAATCTGAGTGTATTTTGTATAATGTAAACCGCACTGATGTCAAATAGCGCGGTATAGAAGAGCTGTTAAATAAATAAATAAGGAGACACAGAGGTGGGAAACTAGAAGGGAAAGAAGGCAATGGGGGTAAGTTGAGGAGAGCTCACCGCATAAGTTGTTTAAAGGCGAACTGTACTGGTTGCATCCCAGATGTCCGGTCAGACCTGGATAGGGCAGTGCATGCTGAAATTATTTAGTTTGTCTTATTTCTTAAAAAAAAACAAAAAACGTGCACTCTATTTGAAAAATGAAATTAGACTTATCCCCTGCATCTGCTCCTTAGGTTTTTGGGGGTGGGAATGGGAGTTGTATCATTTCATTTAGAAACAAAAGACTGCACCTCCCTAGAGATGAATCTTTCAGTATTGGATCATCAAGACGTTAAATAAAACACTGGTTTATGTAAAGAATTTAGGATATCTTTATTAAGGCCTCCCTCTCTTTCTGCCCAAACCCTGGCTGATTACTTCCACAACAAAATCCACAAGATCACACTCCAATTCTCCACAAGGTCAGGTACTCCCCCTCCTCTTCACGCCCAAACTCCCCCCACCACCCCTGTTACCCTTTCTTCCTCTTCTATGATCTCCAAGGAGGAAACCATTCACCTTCTTTCTTCAACCAAACTCACTACCTGCTCCTCTGATCCAATTCCCATCCGTCTCCTTAGCACCATCTCCTCCATTGTAGTCCCTCCCATCTCTCATATTATCAACCTATCGTTCTCCACTGCAACTTTCCCTGCAGCCTTCAAGCTTGCTGTGGTCACTCCTCTCCTCAAAAAACCCTCACTAGACCCTACCTGTCCTTCTCACTATCAAACCATCTCCCTCCTCCCCTTCATTTCTAAATAAATTGAATGTGTGGTTCAACGCCGTTGCCTCGACTTTCTCTCCTCTCAAGCCCTTCTGGATCCTCAACAATCTGGCTTTTGTCCTTTACATTCTACCAGTGACCTGTTCCTAGCAAAGTCCAAGGCCCTTTACTCAGTCCTCATCCTTCTTGACCTCTCTGCTGTTTTTGACAATGTTGATCACAACCTTTTTTCCTTGATACCTTGTCCTCACTTGGTTTTAAGGGATCTGTGCTATCCTGGTTCTCTTATTATCTCTTCCATCGCTCTTTCAGTGCTTGTTCTGGTGGATCCTCCTCTACTGCTATCCTGTTCTCAGTTGGTGTTCCCCAAAGATCAGTCTTGGGTCCACTCCTTTTCTCTCTATATACCCAGTCCCTTGGTGCACTCATCTCTTCCCATGGCTTTCAGTACCATATTTATGCTTATGACTCCCAGATCTACCTCTCTACACCTGAAATCTCTCCAGCAATTCAAGCCAGGATCTCTGCCTGCCTTTCTGACATTGCTGCTTGGATGTCTCACCGCTGCTTGAAACTGAACATGGCCAAAACTGAGCTTCTTATTTTTCCCTCTAAACTGTCCTCTCCCCTTCCTCTTTTCTCAGTCTCTATGGATAACTCTCTACTCTCTCCCTGTCTCCTCAGCTCACAACCTTGGGCTCATCTTTGACTCCTCTCTCTCCTTCTCCACACACATACAACTGATAGCTAAAACCTGATGTTTCTTTCTCTACTGAATACAAGAAATCAAACCAATCAGAATCACCTAACAAACCATACTTAAAAAGATTCTGACAACAAGAATTCCCTACCTGTCAATGTTTTTTTTGTCTGAGCTAGTCGGCTCAGTGCAGGGAAGCTTACCATGCACCACTGCGACCTCTCCTTTTTATTTAAAGAATTTTGTCAAAACACAACTTATCTTTGTTGAAGACAAGCGTAATCAGCTTGAAAACCTCTGCCAGAATTACGGAAATGACGACATGCCACACGTTTCGGGTCGTTTTAAATTTTCATATCACCCTGCTTCAAGTCCATCTGTTGCTGGCAAATTGCAAAGCTTTTTAAGTATGGTTTCTTTCTCTACAACATCAACAAAATTTGCCCATTCCTTTCTGAACACACTACTAAGACACTTATCTGCTCCTTAATCACCTCCCATCTTGACTATTGTAACCTACTCCTTGCTGGTCTCTCTCTGAGTCATCTCTCTCCCCTTCAATCTGTTCAACACTCTGCTGTGCAGCTAATCTTCTACCAGCCTCGTCATGCTCATATTACTCCTCTTCTCAAGTCACTTCATTGGCTCCCTATCCGTTTCCGCATCCCGTTCAAACTTCTTCTCTGACCTATAAGTTCATTCACTCTGCAGCTCCTCACTACCTTTCCTCTCTTATCTCTCCTGACACCCCTCCTTGGAACTCTGCTCTTCTGGCAAATCGCTTCTATCTGTGCCCTTCTCTTCTATTGCTAACTCCAGACTTCGCTCCTTTCACCTTGCTGCTCGTTATCCCTGGAACAAACTACCTGAGTCTGTACATCAGGTGCTTTTTCTGACCCTTTTCAAATCCAGGCTGAAAACTCACCTCTTCACTGCTGCTTTTGGATCTTGACTCACCTGATCTCCTTTGTGTTTCTTACCATTCCCCCTAGCTGTATCCCATGTCTGCACCTACTGTGTTGTCTGTTTCTATTAGATTGTAAGCTCCAATGAGCAGGGACTGTCTCTTACATGTGTCTGTGCAGCTCTGCGTATACCTTGTAGTGCTATACAAATGTTCAGTAGTAGTAGTAGTAGTAAGTTGTATAGCAGTAGGTACACAGGTGCTTTTATACCTATGTACATGGTTTCAAAGTTGGGTAAAACTTTCCTCAAGGTATCCATATACTTTCCCCTGCTGTGTCTGTTGGCGGGGTTAGATGGTTGCATGAATGATTGATTTCTCTCTAACTATGGCCTGGGAAAGCCTAAATTTACAGCGGAGGATATTCAATGGGATTAATATGGTTAACAGAGCTGCCGTGTTAATTCCCTTAGCTGAGATATGTTTAGTCCTGCTGAATATCTGTGGGTGCCGCTGTTGCACATCCCAAAGTTCACTAATTAGCAATGGGATGTTCCAGGGGAAGTGCCCGTCAATATTCAGGCAGCGGTGATATTGAGCTGCAGCCCTCTTACTTACACATAGAGAAAGTCGGGCGCAGTAAAGGCCTAACTCTCACTGCAGAAGCTCCCCAGTCGCTGCCTGTTTAGCTTCCCTGCAATCTGGGCAACTTGGGTATTCGGGGCTGAGACGTGGACATGGCCCTGGCATTGAATATCTGCGTTTAGGGTTCAGCGGCGAGTACCTGCTTTAGCAGTGCAGGCCCACAGTGACTAAATATAATGGCTTAGCAAAGCCAGTGTTCCCTCAAAGCTGTGGAGGAGTCGACCACCTGCGTTCCCACCATCAGGGGGCAGTGCTTCAATATGGAAGTTTCAGCTGCATGGGGGAGGCAGATCCCCGGGACTGCTGCAGAACTTTCCTGCCTCTTGTGACTGAAACCAGGATATTGCTGCACCTCCCCCCCCCCCCCACACACACACCCCGCAATGGTAGTGACGCAGGTGGTGGGCTCCTATGAAGACCCTAGAGGGAACACTGAGGAAAACTCTGCAGTTATATTTCCTGTATCTATTTAATTCAGTTTGTAAATGGCATCTTGTCACAGTGATCCAATGTAACGTACAAAGAGCTGTGTTCTGTGGGCATATGCAATAAAATAGCTGCTCTCAGTGACAGGGGATCTATATATTTGCCATTTCCTATACTCTGTCTCCAGGCCCCTAATTACTTAGTTAGGATAGAGTGGTAAGTTATGGTGCTGTTCACTTGCAGAGACCGTCCAACCCTGGAGTGATTACATATGTAATCAGCGGTTTAGTGTGTGTTACATGCAAGCAGGTCAATATCCAAAGGATTTGTCTGACCAGCTTTTGGTGTTTTGCCAGATAAATTCTGGCATTACACTTTTCCCCCCAGTTCATGAACTAAATTTTGGCAGATAAGAAAAAGTTGCATGGACGGTGTCCATGAAGCAAAGTTTATTTATAGATCATCAGCAATAGCTATCTAAAGTTATCTGCATAACTTTAACTGGATATATTCAGTGGCAAACTTATCCAGGTAAAATTCTGCTGCATATCCACATAAAGTTATTTCGTTCTTGTACCTTTTCACTACTACTAGTACTATTGAGCATTTGTATAGCGCTACTAGACATACACAGCACTACACAGACATGTAAGATGTGGTCCCTGTTCATCAGAGCTTACAATCTAGTCAAGACAGACAACACAGTGGATTTTACACCAAGGATCTCATTGGTTTCAGAATGCAGCACTTACTGAATACGATCAAAGAAATCACAGCCAGGAGTAGAAGAACGTTCAGGACCCCAGTTATTTTGAAAGCTGAACGATAGTTCTTCGGGCTCCGAGGCTCAGCTAGAAAAAAAAATCAAATGTTTAACAGCATTAAAAAGAAATATGGCAGAAGTCACAAAACATTCATGGCATGAAATTCTGATGGGAATCTGTGAATCACAGCAGACTGGTTGCAAGTGAGCTCTAATCCCAGCTCTGCTGGTGGTGCTGTTTGACTGTGAGGGTCCAGGATTAAAGGGAAGACGTCAAGGGGGGGGGGAACTTTAGGTTGAAAACAAAGTTTGAAAAGATAAACATGTTTTTACAGCAAAGTCAGTATGATAGTTTGGTTTGAACTTGAAAAAAACTGAACTCGTAGATTTCTTCAGCCTCAGAAGCTCAGACATAGAGACCCTGAGAGGAGGGGGAGATATTCAGTGGTAGCAGCTAACATAGTTACAGCGGATAGCCATCGCGGCTGAGCATTGAACCCAGATATTCAATGCCGGGGTCATATCCAGTCACCGGTATTGACTATCTGGGTTGGCTGGATAGTGAGTTAGCTAACCGGCTTGCAGCAATAGTCATCTACTGCCTGGTTAGCTAAAACAAGGCCAGTCATTAAAGTGCATAAGGTTAACCGCTTTAGGATGAATATCATCGCTAGTTGGTTATCCTCAGGTGCCTCACCCCACTCCACCCGCAGAATGCCCCAACACTAAGTGCTTAGTGTAGCCCCTCCTGCCCAGAGGAGATGCCATCAGACTCCTACTGTAAGATTGTGAATGTTGTTATGTAGTCATATAGGCCAAGCGGCTACCTCAGAGTCTGGCATTCACTCAGGTTGAGGCTAACAAAAGTTCACTAACCATGTCTTACCCTCTTCCTACCTAACTGTGGAAGAAAGTAAGAGGAAAGTAAAATCTAAATAGGATAAGCCACTGGCAATGTAATGTTACAGGTGTTAAATTGTAGTAAGATAATGAATTTCAATAGTGAAATACACAAAAATAATTAAATTCCATATGCTGAATTTTCAGTTACATTTATTAACTTCCTAGAATCAATTATTAAATATGGTTTAAAAAGAGTGCTCCAAAATTACAATAGCCAATTAAAATCACCAAATAAATATTGTGCTTTCACACTATATTGCAGCTAGGGCTTGTCAATTTTAGAGACAGATTTTTATTTTTCCAAACTTTACAAACTCCTAGTGACCAAATTATGCAGTTTTGCATGCTGAATCTAAAGCTATCTTCAGAAACGGCTTAAAGTGAGTCTTACCTACATCAAATCACAGCTGAAATATGTGGAAATTAAATAATATTTATTTGAACGTACAAATAGTCTGAACAACACCTGTAGCTACATAATTGTCTTTAAATTAACTGCATAAATGACATTTTAATCTTATTAACAAAATCCAGCAAAGAAGTCATATCTTGTTTGCTTCGGTTTCCGCTCATGAGCTCCTGCTGACCACCTGACTCCTAATATAATGTTCCCTCCTCTCCTGATTGTACACATGACCAGCAGTCTCAGTTGTCATTTTTACACACCTTTCTATGGACTGGGTGTGTGATGGCCAGTCTGGAACCACCATGGGCTTGCTCAGAAATGCCTTGATCTCTGCTGTTGTCATGGTACAGGTAAGAGGAGGCTCAGAGGCTCCGGAGCTCCAATCAAGTAATTGGGTGAGTGTAGTTGCCTCAGTGTTGATGGATGGTGTTTTCCTGGGTCTCACACTGCTGTCTCCAAGCTGAGTCTTCTCATCTTTTTCACCTCTGATCTTCAATATCGTCTCCACTGCATCTCTTCTCTCCTGTTCCTCCTCACTGCACAACATAGCTTGCAGAACAGACTCGCTGTAACCGTACCAAGCTGACCTTCTCACTGTTCTTTCAACATTAGCAGCTGGAAAATTTGATGCCTGGGACCTTGTGTCCAATTGCTATTTACTTTTATATTGAACCAGTTCACCATATAAACCACGATACAGAAATATGTAAGATAAATTGATAATTGAGGCACAAAAAGCATTAATATGCAATGCAAGCAAATAAAAACTATTATCAGAGCACTTAAAACATATTTCAGTAATTTGTGTATTTTTGCATAATTTCCTAGAAATTACAGGTAGGTAAATAACATATCATACAAAATTTAAAGCTAGTTGTTGATTTGCCACATGAAATTTTACCATTTTCACTAGTGCTTTTTAAAATTATGACATCTCCAAAACTGACACATCCTATTAATACACTACACAATATTAAAAACATGAATAAGCTTCCAAATTATTTTCTTTTGACTAACATTTGTGTTCCCTGCACATTACAATATTATCATGTATTAATTTCTGTTTTAACTTCAAGATTACCAAATTCTCTTTGAAGATATTAATTTCTTCACTTACAGGTAAGACTAATTTTTTTTCTAAGCTACTTTTAACTTTTATTACAAATATTCGAGGTCAGTTCTAAGAACCTTTTTTTTTAAATTGTTGTACGGGTATTTGGAATTCTGATCTTTTAACAGGTAAGTTCTCTTTTCTCTGAGTACTCAGTGCTACTTTTATTTTTTATTTTTAATATATGTGTTTTTTAAATATTTATTTTATTTATTTATTTAACAGCTTTTCTATACCGCCTTTATCCAAGGCGGTTTACATCAAACAACATAACAATTACAAAGGAATTGCTTTACATTAAACAGGGGCGTACAACTTGGAGATAAGTGGAGGGAATGAACTATTTATATGTAGAAATAACATCTTTTTTTGTGTAGTGTTGGTTGATTTATCTTATATGAGCTCATCTGTGTTAGATGTACAGGTACCTTTTCCCAGTTCACTTTCTTGCGAAGGGGCCCAGAGCAGACGGCTTTGGATCCTTCACTTCAGGTGAATCAGGTATCAGGAACACCTCCAGTCCAATGCTGCTCACCTTTGTCTACTACCTGTCTTTAAAACTCAATAAAAGAAACTACTCTGTAGTTGAGGCTGTGTCTTTAGTCTTTTGGAATAAAAACTTTTAGACTGTGACTTTTTATTAAACTGGCCCTGCTCTAGTTCCAAAAATAAAAGATAATTGAAAATCCCTAACTAAAAACCAGTCACTCTTACACTTCTTCCAAACTTTTCATACACTCTGACCACCATCAAATAATTCTTTAGTCATTCTCACAGAATAAATCTTCTTAGGATTCACCATTTAGATTTTTTAAACCACAACTGGATAGCGGTTGTGTGACAAGAGTCTGGACTTTTATAATCAGATGCTTCTGCACCCAGCAGCACACCAGACTGTTACTGTCACCTGCGTTCAGCACAGCTCAAACTCTCTTTTACAACATTTACAACTCCTTTTAAATGAAGCATTACTTTAGTTTTAGCAAAACAATTTCAAATCTTTAAAGGATATTCAAGAGTATTTTTTTCACTCTCCAACAGAGGTAATACAGAGAGTTTTCCCTTTTCGAAACTACAGCTCAAAATATTCTTTGCCAGAAATCACCAGATTCTTTGATTTTAAAACCAGTAGCTGTAATCAGTTTTTTTCACCAAGATATTCAGTATAATTTTGCATAATTTCTGATCAAAAGTGCTCTCCTTTTCATAGGCTTCCTCTCAATTCAGAAACTCTGACAAGTGAAACAGTCAGATCTTTTTTTCAGAAATACTTAGTCTGTATCCCCTCAACATCCACAGTCTTATCCAGAATAAACCTGTGCTTCTTTAACAGTGATCATTAGAAACTTTAGTGCTTTAACTCTCTCTGTCTCTAAGGCTCACTCACCTTAGATTACCAAGCACAATGTAAACCTGTAGCTCAATAAATTCAAACTTTTCCATCAAAATTCCGGCTCTCAACCCTACACCTCACACACACACATCTCTTCTTCAATCCCAACTACCACTTCCTTACCCACATCACTCGAATTATATCCCCAGCAATAAAAGTGCTCTTCCTCTGCCAGTCCCAAAAATAGACCCAGGGACCATCCAGAGGAAAGCAAAGATTCAGAAAATCCTAAATCAGAGCACCATGTTTCACCTAATTAGATCTGTAAATAATTTTCTGTGTTGTTCCTTTAAGATCTCAAGCAGCTGAATAATTTGTTACAAATCTGTGTCACTGAAGCAGTTTCCCGCCTGCAGCAGAGCTCTCTAGGGAGATCCTAACACTACTTTTTCTCTCCCTAGGTCTGCTTTACATCTGGGTATTTTGACAATTTGAAACTCCACTTTTTATTAGTAAACTAGGCTTCACAGCCAGAATTGAATATTTTTTTTATTTAATCCGAGGCTCCGGTGCCCTCCCAGAGCACATTTCTGGGCTTAACAGCTCTCCTTAACATTTCTGAGACCCCCAAAATTCCATAGAACCATTAAAATTTAATTTTTAATAATACAGCCATTTTTGGCTGATAAAGGGACTGCACTGCCTGTTTAATGTCAGTTCCACCCACTGTATGGCCCAAACAGGCCCTTCCTAAAGCTCTCTTGGGACTTTCTCATGGCCCAATTCATTTTCTCTTTGGCCACCCTGGCCCCCAAACAAATGCCTGGGGTTTCTATCCTGGGCCCCCTGCCCCAATATCCAGTCCTCCCGGACCCTCCTAACTCAGTCTTGCTCCCCTCTGCAGGACTCACAGCTCCCCAATGGCACGATTCTGCTTTTATGGGCCATCCGACGGCTCAGTATCATATTTTGCAACCTCCCTTCTGCATCGGGCACTGCTGCAGCATTCACAGCTCTCCCCGATCCCCCAGAGCAGCCTCCACTGCGATCGGGGACAGTCGCAAGCACCGTGACTCTCCCTGATTACAGCCCAGCCACCCCTGAGGCATGCAGGTCAGACTCTGGGACGACCAGGTGAATATGGCCCACCGTGAGCCTATGCCTGCGGCCCGATGCAGCCTACCACAACTCCTTTATTTTTTCTTTAAATCCGTGGTTGCTACTGGCTCTAAAACCAGAGCAGCCCTGGAGCCCCAATACTTTTTTAAATGTAAAAATCCTGCCGCCATTCTTTGGCTGCTCCTGCAGCCCTGATGCTGTTTCTATAAAAAGAAGAATGTGGCACTTCAATGCTTTTCCCCTGCAGCCATGGGGAAAAAATGCCTCTGCTACGAACAGCTTCAGAGCAGCTCTCGAACCCCGGTCAAGGAAAAAAAATCCAAGCTGCAATTGGCAGCCCTGGTCACCCTCCTGGAGCACCAAAAAGGTAAATACAACTTTAACCTGGTGATACATTAGCATCAGGGCATTTAGCATCACAAAGTGGGGATATTCAACTGAACGGTCTGCAAACTGCTTTTGAATATTCCCCCCCCCCCCCTCATATTCAGTCTGAAGAACTCTGTGGCACCTGGGTCAGTTTTATAGTTGATGGACAGAACATGATAACTGAAAGGACCCGAAGGCCCATCCAGTCTCTGGTGCAAGTCTCTATACTGCAGCTGATTTGCAATAGACTTTCAGAACTATGCAAGAGATGTACCTTGGTTGGGGAACCATCTTAGGAAGAGGACATGCTCGCCTCTGCTGCCGAGTGGTCAATCTTAGCTTTTAACAGCTGGTTCAGATGATGCATCTGGAGCACAGAGTTTATTTATTTACAGTCTCTTTTATACCGCGCTATTTGACATCAGTGCGGTTTACAATGAACATTGAACTACACATCTCGGTTTAGTGATTTGTGCTTACAATAAACAGGTATAACTTGGGTAAACATTAAACAAGTTTCTTAACAGGGAAAACATGATAAATATATACAAGCCACTTTATGCAGCTATATAATGGGTTATATGAACTGCACAAGCTTCTCAATGTGGGAGGAGGTTAAATGTGTGATTGCGAGTGTTCAGTCTAAGAATGTGAGATGCATGAGCTTGAGGTGCTGCCTTGAGGTGTGAAAGTAGGTGAGTGTGAGGGGGAGTCTGAGACATCGTAGTGAAGGAGAAAAAGGTGATGTTTCAGTGCCTTCTTGAATTGGGAGAGATCACTGATGGTTCTGATAGTCGCTGGTAGAGCGTTCCAGCAGGATGGTGCAAAGAAGGCAAAGGCTCTAGATCTGGTAACTTGGGAGCACTTAGTGCTTGCCTTAGGTTGCATGCTTCAAATACCCTTATTCTATCTCCTTACCCAGTTAGGAGGTGTGATTGATACTAGGTCAGTAATGGAAGTAGCCGGGTATTTCTTGATGGCCTTGTGGGTCATAGTTAGAATCTTGAAAGAGATCCTGGCTTGTATGGGCAGCCAATGCAACTGTTTTAGTATTGGGGTAATGTGGGATCTTCTGGAGGTTCCATGAAGGATTCTTGCAGCTGAATTCATTGCAAGTTGTAAGGGGTTGGTCGTGCTCTTTGGTAGGCCATGTAGTATCGCATTGGCGTAGTCAAGGTGAGGCATTATTAGGGCCTGAAAAACAGTTCGAAAGTCTTCAGGTTCTAACAGCTGACGAAGATGGCGGAGGGTCCAGATTTTATGATAGACCAATTTTGTTATGTTATTGATATGAGCCTTCATATTAAGCTGCTGATCAAGTGTAACTCCCAGGTATCTTACTGTAGTCTTGCATATGAGCTCTGCGTCACGAACTTTGATGGACAGGGGTGGAATAAATGCCAGATTCCTGGTGACGAAGAGGGCTTCTGTCTTTTTGAAGTTTAACTTAAGCCTTTGTGCGTTTATCCAATCTGTGACTGCGTCAAAGCATTTGATTAGAGGGGAGAGGTCAAGATGTTCTGTCGAGATTGGCATGTACATCAAGACGTCGTCGGCATAGACCAGGCAGTTGATGTTAAATGAGTGGATAAGGTCACAGATGGGTTGCATGTAAATGTTAAACAGCAAGGCAGATAAGGAGGAGCCTTGTGGAACACCTTTTGTTTGGAGGAAGGGGTCGGAGGTGGAAGGGCCAGAACGGACATGTTGCCAACGGTCAGTGAGGTATGACACGCACCAAGATAGAGCTGAATCGTGAACTCCCTTCTCTCTGAGGCGTTGAAGGAGAACTTCATGGTCTACTGTGTCAAAGGCAGCAGCAATGTCCATGAAGATTAGAACAAAGCCTTGTCTGATGTTATCCAGACCTATGGATAGAGTGTTGAATAGGGTTGTAAGTAGCGTTTCAACACCATGCGCTTCACGAAATCCATGCTGGCAAGGATGCAGGGGTGCGTTGGTATCTATGTGATCTTGTAGTTGACGTTGAGTAATCTTTTCAATGATTTTCGATAGAAGAGGTATGCTGGAGATAGGCCTGTAGGATTCCATCATTGAGGGGTCCAACTTACTGTTTTTTAGGAGAGGTCTGATAGCAGTCTGTTTCAGGCTTCGAGGGAATGTTCCAGTAGAGAATGATACATCTATAAACTTGGATAAGAATGGGCTGAGTTCAGCACGTAGGGATTTTATCCAGGGAGCTGGACATGGATCAGAGGGTGCTGTAGTAGTGTTTATATTTAATATAGTATCTTGAATGACTCTGTTGGTTGGGGTAGAGAAGGATGTGATGGTGTGTTGGGTCTCACTTGAGGAATGATCGAGTGGGGGTTGAGGGACGGAGAAGGGTGGACTAGCTGAGATGAGGGGCTTAGCAGGATGAGCAAGCTGGTTACTTTTGTTACGCAGGTAGTAGGCATATTCCTGGGGGTCTGGGTGGGTCGAGTTCCCTTGAGATGGTTCCTTAGCTAGGGATTTTACGATTTGGAAGAGCTCGTGGGGTTTGTTCAGGGAGCGCTGTAGTCTGTTTGCATGATATTGTTTCATACTTGATGCCACGGATAAACAATGTTTTCCTAATTGTGCTGTGAATGCCTCGTGGCTCTCAGTTGTTCTTGATCGTCTCCAGTGCCTCTCTAGTCATCTGAGTTGAAGTAGCGATTTACGTAGCTCTTGGGAGTACCACGGAGCATTCTTTTTTTTATGCGGTTGAACAGCTGGCTAGACGGACAGCAGTGGACGGGATGCTATCTCCCTCATTACTGTCCTTAACCGCATGATTCTTGGAGGACATTCTCTGGCATCAGAAACACATGGGAAACCACCAAGTGTCCAGGCAAAGCTTTTTGGATATGTATGAACACGGAAACCTCAAAATTATGCTGATGTTTTTTCTTTATTTAATATTTATAAAATTTGATACATAATATCAGGAATGCATCTTGAAGATGAAATTGAGAAAAGTATCGGGAAAAAAAGAAAAAGTACATTAGAACTCATACAAGTCCCACCACAAATTACAGAAAATAAATCCAACCCCACCCACTCTAGCCCACAATAGAAGGGATCCATAGATTAAATAATTATTTCAACAATACTGAAAGGAAATAATTCATGTGTAAGCAGCCAGTACATAAACATACTCAACCGGGAGCGGACATAGAATCAGCCCCAGCCCCAGCTTGTCGGGCATTTATGAAAGCCAATAATTGGGAGGGTTCATAAAATACAAAGGAATTAGACTGATATTTTATCAGGCATTTACAGGGAAAATTTTAAAAAAATAAACCTCCCAATAATTGAATCCCCGGTCGCAACAGGAGAAATTCCCTTCTCCTCCTCTGGGTCTCTCTAGAGAGATCCGGAAACATATACACCTGTAAACCTTTAAACAACATATGGTGTTTCTTAAAGAACAACTTCATGAGTCATTCTTTATCGGATAATAATGCCAAGGTAATCAATAAGGTAGATGGCACTACCTGCTCATCTCTCGAAGATTCCAACATTTCTCTTACATTTAAAACATCAACATTAGTCACATCAGCAACCACTCCCGACCCCTCAACTTTTTTCCCCGAGGGAAGATAATACATTTTTGCAATAGGAGGGTGAGATTCGGGAGGGATACTCAAATTCTCAATCAAATAAGTACAAAACATATCCCTCGTGGAAACCAAGGCTACTCTAGGAAAATTAACCAAACGGATGTTCACAGCCCGGGTTGTATTCTCCAACATCTCTAACTTAAACCTAACAGGAACCAAACTTTTCTTAATAAACTCCACATCATTCTCTACAGATACCATTTTTACGCGAAAGTCAGAAACATCCGTCTGAAAGGAAGAAATTCTTGCAACAGTTTCTTGTATAACCTCGGCATTAGTAGAGACCTGGGTCGCCAAACTGTTCATCTGCGGTGCCAACTCCTCACGAAGCTGCATAGTAGCAGCCCAAATGGCCTGCAAAGTTCTCTCCTCCGGAGGTCCCTGGGAAGGTACCAAAACAACTCCCACTGTTGTCTCCAGCACAATGCCCGGCAACGGGGCAGGGGCAATCCGACGAGGCACAAACCCCTCGCTTCCTTCTGCCATTCCCGCAGCAGCCTCAACTCTCGACTGCACGACCGGAAGCACCACAGAGCCCTGGCTTCGCTCAGAAACCAAGCCCCCTCTTCCAATGGAGTCCGCCGACTCAACACCTCTCTCCTGGTTCTCCGCGTCGCTGACGTTCTGCTGAGGTACCACAGAAGCATGCAATGAGCTCAGGGAGGATAGATCACCACCCGATGCAGAGTACGAGGACAACACTTCCGAACCTTGCAAAGCTGAGTTCCTCTCCCCTTCTAGCTCCAACTGCCGCGGCACGGTTGAAACATATGTGTCCAAAATTATGCTGACGTTTAACATTGGAAAAGATAATTGTCCCATCAGCGGCTCTGCCAAATTTAGAAGAGTCAGCAAAGGAGGATGAGACCAGACTGCACATATTGTTTGAGTTTTACAGATTTCTTTTATTCCAAAATAACAGAAAAGTAGGCACTCACATAGCAGGAGCCCGTCAGACAGTTAGTGTAGGGGATCATGGAAGCTGAGTGTTTTCTTGTGAAGTTCTCTATGAAACTTGAGACCAGTGGGATCAGAATTAAAAAGGGCCGGCAGACTCTGCATCTACTTGAACCACTGGTTTTGAATCAGCTTCACGTTTTAGCTCCTGGTTAGAGGGGAAGTTAACTGGCAAATAGAGTTTCTAACAGAATTATGAATATAGGGTGTGAAATAATACATGGTACTTTTACCCACACTGGGGATAACTTGATAAAGACTTCTTAGCAATTATATGACAGTTTGTGCACTAAAAATGCCTCTTAAGTTATCCCACTTGTGTGTGACTTGGGTGTAGGGTTCTTCAGAGCAGGCTTTGGGTGCAGTGTTAGCAGAATAGCGATACGCACTGCGCACATGTCTGTTTGCATCTGCTCCAGAGCTACTGAAATCTTTCTAGTTGCAATTTCGGCTGCTTTTGTGGGGCCCTTCTATAAAGGCACATAGTCACCTGTATCTTTATAAATAGACCCAAGATAGGTACTCACATGCCCTCCCCATCTGGGCAACCGTTTATAAAATTAGCTTCATGGAGGGGGCAATTTTCAAATGGTGTCTTCACGTCTTGTTAAATCATTTTAACATGGGTCCATCCATTCCAAAAGAACTTACCCTGGGGGTCATTTACTACCAGCTTGTGCTAATGCTATTAATATATTTTATTCCATATTATTCCTATGGGCTGTACAGCAGATAACATGTAATAATGGCATTAGCACATTCTAACATTAGGAACCACCACCCAGGAAAACGATTTAGATGTCATCGTGGATAATACATTGAAACCCACCATCCAGTGTACAGTACAGTGGTGGCTAAGAAAGCAAATGGAATGCTAGGAATCATAAGGAAAGGAAAAAGAATAAAACAAAGGATGACATCATAATGCCTTTGTATCGTTCCATGATGTGACTGCACCTTGAATATTGTGTGCAGTTCTGGTTGCTGTATTTTAAAAAAGATATAGCAGAATTAGAAAAGGTACAGAGAAGAGCCACCAAAATGGTAAAGGGGATAGAAAAATACCCCTATGAGGAGAGGCTTAAAAGATTAGGGCTTTTCAACTTGGAAAAGAGATGGCTAAGGGGAGATATGATAGAGGCATATAAATTAGTGACTGGAGTGGAAGGGGTAAATGTATGTGAATTATTTGTGTTATCAAAAAGTAGAAAGACTAGGGGACATGCAATGAAGCTTGTTGTGTCACTGTTACCTCCACAGCTTGAGCTTGTGGAGATGGACGGCCTGAGTCTCTATTCAGGAAGTTACTGGTGCTTGGGGAAAGCACTGCCTTCTGGGAGTTGAAGTTTTTCACTATCCCAAATAAAGAGAGTTGTGGACTCGAGGGTTTCAGGCAAAACAGGATTTTTAATTCCCCTTCCCAAGTGGTTTAACATGCAGAACAAAAGGAACATTGGCCATACACTTCTGGCACTAAATTATATAAAGAGAAATTCAAGCTTCTTATCTCAGCATCTCTGTAATCCAAATGAAAAACACTTTTCTATTTCAAAACCCTTTTGTGCTTTTCTTGTCAGCTGCTACCTGCAGAACTCTCTCTCTCTGCACAGCTTAATTCTATTTCACAGGACTTATCTTTTCAGATACAGATATCGTACAATCCATTGGTTCACTAGGCTGACCTTCTAAAGGTGGTTCAGTGTCCATTGGTTCAATCTGAACCCTACCTGGAAATGGTTGCAAGTTGCTACAGGGTGTTTCCAAACACACGTCTATCTTTTCAGCATTGCATTTTTCCTCACAGCCTTTTGATATACACGGTTGTGAATTGCCACAGTATTCCCAGCATGTGGGGCCCCACCCTTCTGGGCTAATATCAGAGCACTTAAAAACAGCTTCCCGTTTATACCGGTCACTTATCCTACCTCTTGGTTTCCTTATGAGAGTTTCCTTTTGTCCTCTAGCATCAGCTGCAAAGATAAGCCTTGGAGTTTCTCTGTGCATACAAGTCTGCCTTCCCAGTATGTTTCCCTTTTGGGTGCCTTTTACTCCCAGTACCAAACCCGGGTTACTTGTACCTGGCTCCTTTGCACCAACTCTCTGCTTGTTTCCTCTGCTGACTTCCTCTTCTGAATCAAAGGTCAGAGAATCCTCAGTTACCATAGATTCCTCTGAGTCTTCATTCCTAAGGCAATCCTCTGTTTCTCGTGATGGTTCTAAGAGCTGTGTTCTAAGCCATGCTGCTCTTGGCTGAGCTCTCCTCTGAGCTACCGGCTGTGCTCCTCCCAGCTGTGTCCTTCCTAGCTGTGTCCTCCCTCCTCCTAATGAGCTTCCCTTAAATCTCTGGTTTCCTGGGTTTACCCTGGCTCCTCCCACCAACAGGTGTTCTGGCTTAACTTGTGACTGCTGCACTGAACTACAGCAGGGGCGTGTTTTCCCTTCTTCTGACCTGCTCTGTTTATGGTTGCCTGGGAAACCAGGAGCCATGTGTACTTGTTTTCTTTCCCAGCCTAGAGCTGGATCCTGTGTTTTATCTCTCTCTAAAGGGAGAGAGGGACCTTCTCCATCACATATCCCCCCCCTTAAGATATTACGGGCTGCCGTGGATTTTAACGGACAGCACGTAATCCTGGATAACGCGTCGGCATTACCGTGGAGTTTGCCCGCCCTATGCTGTACCACAAAATCATAGGCTTGCAATGCCATATGCCATCTGGTTAATCTGGCATTGGCAATTTTCATATGATTAAGCCATTTTAATGGCACGTGGTCTGTAACTAGGCAAAATTTCCGACCTGTCAGATAAAATATTAATGTCTCCACTGCCCATTTAATTGCGAGACATTCTCGCTCTACCGTGGAGTATTTTTGCTCTGCCCTAGACAATTTTCTGCTAAGGTAGGTCACCAGGTATTCTATCCCTTCAAATATTTGGGACATTACGGCCCCCAACCCAGTCTCCGAGGCGTCTGTTTGCACTATAAAGGGCAATTCGAAGTTGACCCCCCTAAGCACTGGAGCCCTACACAACTTCTCCTTTAAAGCTACAAACACCCCCTCTGCCTCTGGAGTCCACTTTATAGTGTTTGGGGCGTTCTTTCGGAGCATTTCTGTGAAAAGAGTGCTCTCTTCCGCAAATCTTGGAATGAATCTGTGGTAATAACCCACAAGGCCTATAAACCCTCATCTGTTCTTTATTCCTTGGTTGGGGAAAGTTTTTTACGCTGTCTATCTTACTAGCCAATTGTTTTACCACTCCTCCTCCCACCATGTGACCTAAATATTTCACCTCTTTACTGGCAAAGAGGCACTTTCCAGGATTTAGGGTTAAACCTGCTTTCCTTAGGGCTCGCAGGACGGCTTCTAATCAGGGTAGATGTTGAGCCCATGTAGTGCTATAAACTATCACATCGTCCATATAGGCCATTGCATAATCATGGGGGGGTCTGAGGACCTGGTCAATGAGCCTCTGGCAGGTGGCAGCTGCCCCATGGATGCCAAATGGCATGCGTTTGAATTGAAACAGACCCACCGGGGTGCTGAATGCTGTTTTTGGCTTTGATTCTCTGGTCAAAGGTATTTGCCAGTAACCTTTCGTAAGGTCTAAGGTGGTTAAATACCTTGCCTGACCTAGCCTATCTAACAAATCATCGATGCGTGGCATAGGATACACATCAAATTGGGATATGTTATTCACTTGTCGGAAGTCTATACAGAAGCGTAAGCTTCCGTCCGGTTTAGGCACCAGGATTACTGGGCTTGACCATGGGCTTTTAGACTCTTCTATGACGCCCATTTTTATCATATCCTTCACTTGTGATATGATCTCCTTTTTCTTTGATTCTGGCAACCGGTAGTGCCGTTGCCTGATTATCTTTCCTGGTATGGTGACAATCTCATGAGCAACTATATTTGTTTCCCCTGGTATCGTTGTCAGAACATCAGCAAACTTGCCCAATTTACCCAGCTCTTGCTGCTTGCTGCGTGCGTGACAGCTCAGCACCTATACGAGGTTCTGGATTTTTCTTCCAGTCTGCTGGCTGTGGTCCTAAATCTTCTTCCTTACGCTCTTCAGAGATGGCTGCTAGGCTTCTCATCTCCCCTGCCCCAGTAGAGCCGAATCCCCCTTCTCCCCGACCTGTGGGGGTCAGTGAAGATACTTCTTCTACCTCAGGGAATCCTACTCGCTCACAGACCAGTTGAGCGATTCTATCGCCTATTTTCACTCTGAAGTCTTCCTTGTTGAAATTGAAAAGCAAGAACTTTACTACTCCACGGTAGTCAGGGTCTATGACTCCCGCCCCTATGTCCAAGAAATATTTAGTGGCTAGGCCTGATCTGGGAGCTATGCGCCCGTAACACCCTGGAGGAAGCTGTATCTTGATCCCTGTGTCTAATAGGGCCTTTCCTCCTCCCGGTACTATCCCATCCTCCGCACTAAATAAATCGTAGCCTGCGGCCGCCTCTGAAGCACGCCGTGGGCCCTGGGCCTGAGCGGAGACTTTACAGTATTGTAAAACAAATTTTTGTTTTCCTAAGTGTACTTCTCCTACCTGGGGTTTGGGCTGCGGACTGACTTTACCAGGTTTTCCTAATAAAGGAGCAGGGATCTTGGTCGCAATGGCTTCTACCTTAGGAGCATCTCGTGGCTCTTCCCTCACAGGTAGGGGCTTTTCCTTAGTGGGGATTGCTGCTAAGCCAGTCTTCGTCCTAAGGCCTTTCTCTATCCCTTTGCTGAAAGCTGGCCAATCTCTTCCTAGAACGATGTCCTGCGGAAGACGTGGTACCACTGCCACCAATATTTCCTTCTCAGTGCCCAGCCCTTTCACTGACAGTTTATACACTGGGTAGTAGGAGGCTGCCCCATGCACGCATCGTATCTTAACACGGGCCACTGCTTGACTCAATGCTGACGGCAGGTGGGCTTCGATAGCCTGCCAGAGCTTTTGGGACACCATGCTCTGGTCAGCACCGGAGTCAAGCAGTGCCTGGGCCTCAACACCTTCCACTTGTACCCTAAGTACAAATCCCTCATGTGTTTGCTTTACACCTCCAGACACTAGTGCTGTACGTAGTGCACAATCCCTGCGGTAATGCCCCAACTCCCCACAGTTGAAACATTTACCCTTTATCACAGGTGTAATATTACTGTCATTAGGTAACTTATTCCTTGCAAACCTTTCTGATCTCCTGAAGTAGGAAGCTTTTATCTCCTTCAGAGCCACCGGGTTTGAAGCCTTAACCAGCTCAGCTTCAAAATACCTCTCTGTAAGATTAGCCACTTCCTCTGTAGTTTTACAGCTTTGGAGTATCAGAAAGGTTTTCACATCAGCGGGTACTGCATTCATATACTGCTCTAGTACGATTGCATCCAATACAGTTTCCAGAGACTTTTGGCTGGGTTCAAGCCACTTCCATGCTAAACCTTTTATTTTATGGAACAGCATTTTTGGGGTTTCATTGGGCTTTAACTTAGCCTCCCGGAACATGCGCTTATAGAATAAAGGGTTTAAGCCAAGCCTATCCTTGACAGCTTCCTTGACTGCCTTATAATTAGAAGCAAGCATTGCAGGCATACACTTATAAGCCGCTAAGGCTTCCCCTGAGAGCGACATAGCGAATCGTACCGCCCATTGCTCCTCAGGCAATTTAGTAGCCTCGGAAATACGCTCAAACGCTTCTATGTAATCATCTAAGTTATCAGTTTGATTAAACTGTCCCAGCGCCATAACGCTACCATTAGGCAGTCCTACCGCCTGATTAAAAGACGATGCAGGTGGTTCTGGTTCCTTTTGCTTCTTGAGAAGAGCCTCCATTAAGTCCATAAGAGGTTTCTGTTGAGAACAGATGGCCGCTGCGGTCTGTTCTTGTGTGTGGCGCGACAGCTCCAGCTGTTTGTCCCACTGGCTGGACATCCATCCACCTCAACAGCTCTTGTGGCTCCATTATAGACTCAGCTGTTCCTGCAAGAAAACAAACACAAAAAACCCCCCACCAAGTGCGGTCCTTACACCACAACAAAACTTTTCCTCTCTTTTTTTTTCTTCAAATGACTCCCTGCTGCAGCAGATTAATGGCTCCCCTTTCTCCCTAATTATCCTCCGACACCTGTGCCCAGCTACCTTTACCTCGGCACAGTGCAGAGTCCAGCACTGAGAAAGTAGCCTTTACTCCTCCTGACCGGCTGTCAGGCGATTCCGGAGCCCTCTGCCAGCAGTTTCTTCTCCCTGGTAGTTGGTGTCTTTTCTTTTTACAAATGTCCTTTGTACTCTATGCAAAATCCTCAAAACTACGCCAACCTGTCGCGTCACTGTTACCTCCACAGCTTGAGCTTGTGGAGATGGACGGCCTGAGTCTCTATTCAGGAAGTTACTGGTGCTTGGGGAAAGCACTGCCTTCTGGGAGTTGAAGTTTTTCACTATCCCAAATAAAGAGAGTTGTGGACTCGAGGGTTTCAGGCAAAACAGGATTTTTAATTCCCTTTCCCAAGTGGTTTCACATGCAGAACAAAAGGAACATTGGCCATACACTTCTGGCACTAAATTATATAAAGAGAAATTCAAGCTTCTTATCTCAGCATCTCTGTAATCCAAATGAAAAACACTTTTCTATTTCAAAACCCTTTTGTGCTTTTCTTGTCAGCTGCTACCTGCAGCACTCTCTCTTTCTCTGCACAGCTTAATTCTATTTCACAGGACTTATCTTTTCAGATACAGATATCGTACAATCCATTGGTTCACTAGGCTGACCTTCTAAAGGTGGTTCAGTGTCCATTGGTTCAATCTGAACCCTACCTGGAAATGTTTGCAAGTTGCTACAGGGTGTTTCCAAACACACGTCTATCTTTTCAGCATTGCATTTTTCCTCACAGCCTTTTGATATACACGGTTGTGAATTGCCACAGTATTCCCAGCATGTGGAGCCCCACCCTTCTGGGCTAATATCAGAGCACTTAAAAACAGCTTCCCGTTTATACCGGTCACTTATCCTACCTCTTGGTTTCCTTATGAGAGTTTCTTTTTGTCCTCTAGGATCAGCTGCAAAGATAAGCCTTGGAGTTCCTCTGTGCATACAAGTCTGCCTTCCCAGTACATTTCCCTTTTTGGGTGCCTTTTACTCCCAGCACCAAACCCGGGTTTCTTGTACCTGGCTCCTATGCACCAACTCTTTGCTTGTTTCCTCTGCTGACTTCCTCTTCTGAATCAAAGGTCAGAGAATCCTCAATTACCATAGATTCCTCTGAGTCTTCATTCCTAAGGCAATCCTCTGTTTCTCGTGATGGTTCTAAGAGCTGTGTTCTCAGCCATGCTGCTCTTGGCTGAGCTCTCCTCTGAGCTACCGGCTGTGCTCCTCCCAGCTGTGTCCTTCCTAGCTGTGTCCTCCCTCCTCCTAATGAGCTTCCCTTAAATCTCTGGTTTCCTGGGTTTACCCTGGCTCCTCCCACCAACAGGTGTTCTGGCTTAACTCGTGACTGCTGCACTAAACTACAGCAGGGGCCTGTTTTCCCTTCTTCTGACCTGCTCTGTTTATGGTTGCCTGGGAAACCAGGAGCCATGTGTACTTGTTTTCTTTCCCAGCCTAGAGCTGGATCCTGTGTTTTATCTCTCTCTCCAAAGGGTCAGAGGGATCTTCTCCATCACAAGCTACAGTGTAACCCGTTTAAGACTAATAAGAGAAACTAAGAGAATTAGTTACCGGAGGATGTAGTAAAAGCTATTAGTGTAGCTGGGTTTAAAAAGGGTTTAGCGAAGTTCCTGGAGGAAAGGTTCATAAACCGTTATTAAAGAGGACCTGGGAAATCCACTATTTGCACCGGGACAAGCATTGTGGAACCTGTGTGCCTCTTTGGGAACCTGCCATGTACTAGTGACCTGGATTGGCTACTGTTGGAAACAGGATACTGGCCTTGATGGACCCAGTATGGCATTTCATATGCTTTTATGTTCTTAACTGTAAGTACATGACCCTTCATGTGTTTTAACCCTTATATTTTCAGTGGAGCATCTAACTGCAAAGTTGCACATGCACTATTAAATCCAGACACAACAGTCTAGATTTCAAAGTCAAGGTACCATCATCAACTGGACTTGAGTTGTTTTGTGGATAAATATTTGCTCATAACTTTACTAGGTGCAAAACAGGCCATACAATTCTGTGCATAACTGTCAAGCTGGTTACACTTGAAAGTTTTGAAAATTAAATTTGCTCACAGAAATTTATAGGACAGCCCTGAAATATTCTCTTTCTTCCATACCCATCCACCCCCTCCCCCATCCAAGAATCTCTTATTTAAACAGCCATATTTAGAGACTGCATGAGCTAAATTGCATAGGTTTAGGAAACTGAACATTAACTTACATGCATTCAGCCACCTTTCCAAATAAAAGAGGTTTGGACAAGTTCCTAGAGGAAAAGTCCATAAACCATTATTAAAGTGGACCGGGGATAACATCATGGAATCTAGATACCTTTTGGGAACATGACAGATACTTGTGACCTGGATTGGCCACTGTTGGAAATAGGATACCTCTTTGGTAATGTACCAGTTTAATCTTCTGGGCAAACATTTCTTAGCACAGAGATGTGCTTTGTGTGACTTTTTTTAAATTCTCCTGGAATTCTTCTCCCCTTTCCTGAAATTCTAGGAAATGAATTCCTTTGTCTAAAGGACACTTCATATCAGCTCTTGCCACCCAACTCAGAATCGTGGATGAAAGAGAGGTAAAATTCTGTCTGTCACACAGGATTCAGATACCAACAGAAAGCATAATTTATTATTGCTATTATTTATTCATTCTTAGGCATTTGAAGTGTTATTTATTCATGTATTTGTTATTATTTTTTATTTACGTTTTATATAGCCTGCCCCTGAAGAAGGCAACGAAACACGGCCTGTGTCGGGCTATAGGCTTGTATTTATCAATAAAGAACATCCTTCCTTTGCTGTCCGTGTTCTTAACTGGGTGGTGTCACACAGGATTCAGACACTGCCTGGAGTTCCACTAGTATAACTCGGCCTGAGAACAGTGCAGTTAGCCTGCTGGTAGATGCATGTGGAGTGAGAAGGAGATATTTCTGCATCAAAAGGACCGAGTTCTGTTGATGGAGCTTTTCCCCTAGCTCCTGATGGTTCTGAAGTTCTTTGATGCAAAAATATCTGCCATAAAACAAAAGTGGTAGTCCAGATCAAACAAACAAAAATGACAAACACATTTATTACAAAAAAATATATATACTCCATAGAAACCAAGCATAAAAATGTTGTACAAAACCAAATATTTAAAATACTTAAATCCCACCCAACATCTTTAGTCAAGAAACCTGTATCAGGGACATTTATAAATAAATTAATAAAAACAGTATAGTAAATAAAATGTGATGACACAAAGCAGAGTCTACAAAACAGACCACACAAAAACAAACAAACAAAAACAGACCATGAAAAAAAAGATAAAACTTAAAAACTTTTTTAAAAGTATACGTAAACAATAAACAAGAAATAATATAGACCAGCTGGAGATCAATCAAACAAATGAGACCTAAAAGAAAAACAAAACCACAACAAAACAAAACTCAAAATCAATAACAAAAAGAAAAGAAAAGAAAAGCTCACTAGGAGACATCAAATAACATCACTGGAGTCACAGAATCATCAGGGTAGTACCCCCTACAATGAAAAAATCAAGTTAGTGGTAAAAACCATACCTAAAAACAAACAAAAAAAATCACCAAAAACAAAACCTGTATACTTACTTGTAGGGTATTCAAATCCTTCGACAAAACCAGCAACTTCCAAAGGATTTATCTTTCTTTATCTTTATTTTGCAAAATATTTATTTTATTTATTTATTTATTTAAACTGATTTCTATACCGCCTTATCCTACAGTCAAGGCGGTCTGAACAGCAAACGATCAATAAGATACAGAGTCTAGTGAGCACATGCAGTGGGCAGTGTATGTGTGTGAGTGTGTCTGGTCGTTGATTCTTGTGCTATTTACAGCGTGCGCTATTTACAATGCTATGTATATCAGGTCCTTGCTTAATTACTATTATCGTGACGTGGGGGGTATTGAGGTGTCTGTTGCATGGTTTAAGTAATGTCACCGTAGTGTTCTATGAATATACTGCGCAAATGGCAGTATCAGGGTGGTTTACAATAATAGTAAAACATTGCAATAGAGTCAGAAAAGGACAAGCAATGCCATTGGTTGATAGGATAGAGAAAAATTGTCAGGCAAGAGAAAAGAGAGAAGGTAGGGCAATTATGATAGAATGAAAGACAGCAGGACAGTCAGGGCAAACAGTCTTGGAAGACTAGAAGGTTGAAGGCCAGGCAGAAGAGGTGAGTCTTTAGCATTGTTTAAATCTTTGGAATGATGGTTCCAGACGGAGTGTGTGGGATAGAGAGTTCAGGGCCAAGGAAGTAGAAAGCAGAATTACGGGTACATTCGAGGTGAGCCTGAGAAGCAGATGAGAGGAATAATTGGTTGGCGTGGACAGAGTGGAGCAGATGGAGGGGAGCGTGGAGACGGATGAGGTTAGACAGGTACTGAGGGGTGGATATATGGATGCCTTTGTGAATAAGGATCAGAAGTTTGGAGTGGATTCTAAACCTGAGTGGAGGCGGATCAGAAGGAGAGTGACGTGCTCGGAGCGGGGGGAGTGAGGCAACAACCAGTCTGCACTGCAGTTACACTAAAATCAGCACAAAGGGGACCAAAATAAACAATATCACCCACCACAAAAAAAAACTCTCTTCCCACTCACCACTACAGTAATGAACTTACAAACTAATTAAAAAACAAATGCTGTTTCCATTAAACCGGGGTTACACAACCTGCTCTCCCTGAGCTCCTGCTAACAAACAATATAATACTTTTCTATAATAATCACATATAAAATATACTTGAAATAGCAATCTTTTACATGCTATTGCCAACATTTATAAAAAAACCCACCTACTGTGGAGTTCAAATAGTGACCTCATAGATTATTGCATAACTGCACTATGAACGTGACAATAACCTTTTTCCAAATTGTCAGAATAGAGGAATATCATGAGCCTCATAGCTAGAAAGCCAACATTTATTTATTTAACTAGGCTTATATACTGCTTTTCTACCAGTCAAAGTGGTGTACATTCAGGTACTGTATATATTTTTCCCTTGTCCCTGAAGGGCTCACAATTTATTTATTTATTTAGCTGTATTAATATCCCGCTTTTCACTGGGTCAAAGCGGTTCAGCACAGAAAAGGGGGTGTATGCTTTTGTACCTGAGGCAATGGAGGGTTAAGTGATTTGCCCAAGACCACAAGGAGCACCTGGGAAACTAGAAACCCCAGTCCTTCCGGCCGAAGGTTGCTGTCCTCTAGCGGAATTCAAACCTCTGGCCCTAAGGTAACTTGCCCCATCCACTAGGCCACTCCTCCCTCCTGTGCAGGTGATGTATCCAGAAAAAAATTGTCAGAATAAAGAGGTCATTTTAGAAGCATTTGCAGCAATTCTAAGGGGCCTGTCTACTAAAGTCTTTTTCCCCATTTTGTGCCGATGGGGAAAATGCTTAGTAGACAAGCCCCTAACTAAATGCTGATTTTATATGCCTCTATTTACAAGTAGAATTTTAAAACCATATACAAGCCTTTATGGCTACCCCATTGGGTGAACACAAAACATAGCATCCCTGATGCTAGCTAAGCTTGAAGAATGGTCTAGAATTTGGCAGCTGATATTTAATGCTAAAAAATGCAGTGTCATATATTTGGGCTGCGAAATTCCAAGGGAGTGGTACAGTGTAGGGGGTGAAGTACTTTTATCCACTAAAGAGCGGGACCTAGGCGTGATTGTGTCTGATGATCTTAAAGTAGCTAAACAAGTAGAAATGGCGATGGCAAAAGCCAGAAGGATGCTTGGGTGCATAGGGAGAGGAATGGCCAGCAGAAGAAAGGAGGTGATAGTGCCTCTGTATAAGTCTTTGGTGCAACCTCATTTGGACTATTGTGTACAATTCTGGAGACCTCACCTTCAAAAGAATATAAACAGGCTGGAGTTTGTACAGAGAGTGGCTACTAAAATGGTTAGTGGACTTCTTTACAAAGCATATGAGGACAGATTTAAGGATCTTAATATGTATAACTTTAGAGGAAAGATGGGATAGAGGAGATATGATAGCGATGTTTAAATACCTCCATGGCATAAATGCACAGGAGGAGAGTCTCTTTCGATTGAAAGCAAGCTCTGCTATGAGGGGACATAGGGGATAGACTCAGGAGTAATGTGCGGAAATATTTCTTTACAGAAAGAGTGGTTGATGCATGGAATAGTCACCTAGTGGAGGTGGTAGAGATGAGGACAGTATCTGAATTCAAAAAAGCATGGGACAAACACAGAGGATCTCTAAAGGAAAAAAGGGGACTGTTGTAGTTGATATGGAAGAGCAGACTAGATTGGTCATGTAGTCTTTTTCTGCTGTCATGTTTCTATGCTGACCAGTATCCCAAAGCAAGGCGACAACTCTAAAACAGCCAAATTTATTATAAAAATGCTGCCACTCAACCACAAATACCAGAAATCTTACTCTCTCATTGTTACTGCAAACATCTCCTTCACTCCAAATAACGTGGGCTGTCCTTTAAACCAGCATTCCCACTGACACGGCTTTGATTGACAGCACAGCCACGCCAAGGCTAATAAGAGACAATTTTTATCTGGATAGTTCTTGTTTATTGTTTATGTATTCTTATAAAAAGAGTTTTTAAGTTTTATCTTTGTATTCATGGTCTGCTTTTGTTTTGTTTTGTAGATCCATTTTATTTACCAAAAATTTTTATTCATATATACAGGCTTCTTGCTGAAACATGCTTGCTGATACAGGCTTCTTGCTGAAACATGTTGGGTGGGATTTAAGTATTTTAAATATTTGTTTTGTACAACATTCTTATGTCTGATTTTTATGGTGTATATATATTTTTTGTAATAAATGTGTTTCCTTTTTGTTTGTTTGATCTGGACTACGACTTTTGTTTTATGGTATATGTATATATCTCTGTGGTGGTTTTTACATCTTTTTTTGTATTTTACCTAAATATCTGTGCCATTAAATAACATGAAAAGACTTGATTAGTTATGTGTGCACAAACAGCCTAACACTTTTAAGAACATAAGATATGTTATAATGGGTAAGACCAAAGATCCATCAAGTCCAGTATCCTGTTTCTAAAGTGGCAAATCCAGGTCACAAGTATCTGCCAGATTCCCAAAAAGGTATATAGGTTCCATGCGTAAGCAGTAGATTTCCTGGGTCCACTTTAATAATAGTTATGGACCTTTCCTCCAGGAACTCGTCCAGACCTCTTTGAAACCCAGCCTCATTAATAGCTTTTACTACATTCTCTGGCAACAAATTGCAGGGTTTGATTATGTGTCAAGTGAAAAAATATTTCTTCCGATTAGTCTTAAATGGGCTACATTGTAGCTTCATTGTGTGTCCCCTAGTCTTTCTACTTTTTAATGGAGTAAACATTAATCCATTCCACTCCACTTATTAATTTATAGACCTCTACCATATCTCCCCTCAGCGGTCTTTTTGCCAAGTTGAAGAGCTCTAACCTTTTAAGCTTTTCCTCATAAGGGTATCCTTCCATCCCCTTTACCATTTTCGTGGGTCTTCTCTGTACCTTTTCTAATTCTGCTATTTTTCTTTTTAATATACAGTGACTGGAATTTAAAATGGATTCCTGTATTAGAGCAAAGCTATTTTTATAGGAGATTTTCAGACAAAGCACAGGTCTCATCTTGACTTTAATGAATGAAATTTCTCTCCCCTTCTAATATATGACCCAAAAGGAGACTTTGCTACCATGGACATTTCCATGATAGGAATGAATTAATATAGCTAACTTGGGTCTGATGTATCAAGCTTTTAACAAATGTGTCAGTTAATTAATTGGGATTTTTTTACCACCTTGTGGAAGAAATTCATCCAATGTAGTGTACAGCATTCTCCTAAAGGGACTACAAAGCTCCTATTTAGTCATTTGCACACTTTTAACCTATAGTGTGCACACAATCTATTGAGCATGCATTAACCTCTGTATAATCAATCGACACAAGTGAACAATTTAAATTAAAATTTGTGAAACAAAGAAATAAAAAAACAAAAATTGGGAAAAATTAGCGAAAATTCTGAAAATGAACTGGCTGATATCTGGAAAGTAGTGACTCTTTATTTCATTTCTTGATATAGTGCTCTACGAAAGCACATCAGAGCGGTTTACAGAGTTCAAAAAACAAACTGTCAGAAAAGGAAAAGACCACCATAAATTTGACAGGAAAGAAGAGAGACAAGAGAACAGGAAGGAGAAGGAGAAGGGGAGAGAGGGGACAGAGAAAGGCGGGATAGAGGGGCTAGGGGAGAGACAGGAAGAACATCAGTCGGGGACGGGAGGAGGGGAGAGATTAAAGGCAGTGCAGAAGAGATGAGTCTTTAGCAGTGATTTGAATTTAAAACTCCTTTTATAAGAATACATAAACAAGAAATAATAGACATACACGATAAAAGCCCTTGGTGCATCTTGTCCTTTATATATCGCTGATTTCCAGCAATGTTGGAGTGTCTAGAACTGGGTTGTACATTAGAAGGGGAGAGAAACTGCATTCATTAAAGTCAAGATGAGACTTGCGCATGGTCTGCAAATCTCCTATAAAGTAGCACTTTGTAGAAATCCATTTTTCACCAGGACCAGCACAGTGGCAAAAACTCTGCATGACCAGGGCCGGCCCAATCACTAGGCAAACTAGGCGATCGCCTAAGGTGTCAACTTCTGGGGATAGCAAAGAGCAGGGCATTCAAAGCTAAACAATAGATTTTGTTAGACGGGGGGAGGGGGGGTGTAAAACCTAAGGTATTCTGAGAGCTCCAACACCTTGAACCAACTCTGGGGCTGGCTCCGCACATGATTTAGAGTCCCTGCAATATGTTCATTTTTTTCAAGTCTTCATCTGCACATAAAAAAGATCATTCAATCACGTAGATTTCACACATCACTCTTTAGTAAAGAGAAGGCTGAGGAAATCACTTACTTTGACCCCTGGCATGGTGCGGAGGGCGGGAGGATGAGGGTTTGCCAGGCAACTTTAGGTCAGCGTAAAGCACCTCTCCTGCCATCTGCCCAGCCCAGAGACTATGGATGACTGCTTCGGTGGCAGGAGGGAGAGGTTCTGTCCCTGACACAGAATCACAGGCAGATTAGTTCACATTACCCCAGAGAAGTAAGTCAGTGACATCAGAATGTGCTAAATCTGTCTCAGTGGTCGCTGCTTGCTTTAGACCCTCCCAACCCCTGGCATAACTGATCGATGGAGGAAGTGTGTTTTATTAAAACAGAGTTACCATTGTAGTCACCATTTACACACATGGAATGTAAGGATATTTAATCTTTCCTTTCCTGAAATGTATTTTTCTGAATATAGTTCTTATGAAAGATATTAAATCATAGAAACATGATGGCCTATCCAGTCTGCCCTTCCATACCAACTACTATAATCCCTCTTTTTCCTTTAGAGATCTGTTTTTGTCCCATGCTTTCTTGAATTCAGATACTGTCCTGGTACCTACTACCTCCACTGGGAGACTATTCTATGAATCTACCACTCTTTTCATAAAGAAATATTAACGCATATTGCTTCTTAATCTATCCCCTTTCACCCTCATCCTATGTCCCCTCGTAGCAGAGCTTGCTTTCAGTTGAAAGAGGCTCTCCTGTGCATTTATGCCATGGAGATTTTAAACATCTCTATCCTGCCTTTCCTCTAAAGTATACATAGTAAGATCCTTAAGTCTTGTCCTCATATGCTTTATATTAACGAAGACCATTAACCATTTAGTAGCCATCCTCTGCACCAACTCCAACCTGTTTATCTCCTTTTGAAGATGCGGTCTCCAGAATTGCACACAAAACTCCAAATGAGGTATCAACAAAGACTTACGCTGTGGCACTATCACCTCTTTTTTCTTGCTGGTCATTCCTCTCCCTATGCACTCAAACATCCCTTTGACTTTCACCATCACCTTTTCTACCTGTTCAGCCACTTTAAGATCATCAGAAACAATCACACCCAGGTCCCGCTCTTATTTCGTGGACAGAAGCGCTTCACCCCCTACAAGTTCCACTCCCTTGGATTTTTGCAGCCCAAATGCATGACCTTGCACTTTTTAGCATTAAATCTCTGCTGCCAAATTAATTCTTGACCATTCTTCAAGCTTCACTAGATGTCTCCTCATGTTAGCTACACCTTCCTGGGTGTCTATTCTATTGAAGAGTTCGGTATCATCTGCAAAAAGGCAAACCTTATCTGATAGCCCTTACAAAAATGTTAAAAAGAATTGGACCTAGGACAGGTCCCTGGGGCACACCACTGGTAACTTCCTTCTCCACAGAGTGAGCTCCATTTGCCTGTACCCTTTGTTGCCTCCCACTCAACCAATTTCTAACCCAGTCAGTCAATTTAGGGTCCAATCCTAGGGTGCTCAATTTATTTATAAGTTGTCTGCGGAACAGTGTCAAAGGCTTTACTAAATCTACGTAAGTATACCACATCTAGGGCTCTTCCTCAGTCCAACTCTCTGGTTGCCCAGTCAAAGAATTTTATTTGATTTGTCTGACAAGACCTGTCTCTGGTACAAGACCTGACTTCGATCCTGTAACCAGAAACCTCACTATCCTGTTTTTAGCCATGTTTCCATCAGTTTACTCACCACAGAGGTCCGACTAAACAGCCTGTAATTCTCAACCACATCCTTATGGCTGCAAATCACTAGGTAATGTAGAAGAAAATGTTAGTTATTAAAAATGAAAAAAAGTCCCCTTTATGGGAACCTCACTCTTGTCATAGTCATGGATCATGGCTCATCTTAGTAAGTGAAACCGACATTTTAGCCATCATGCTTCTACCCTATCGTCTGCTCCAGAGTGTCATCCTTTTTTCTCTCTCATTCATTCATCTCCACTCTCTCTGAAAGAACATCACTCTTGTCATCATCATGCTTTCTCTTCTCTCCCACATACTCTCCTGCTCCTCCTCCTTCTCTCATCTGGGGATATCAATCCCAACCCTGGCCCCCTGGATTTTCACACTCCCATGACAGATCTATGTTCGATCACTCAAATCTTATTCATATTCTTTCTCCCGTTCTCATGTGTCTTGTGAAACACATGTTGTGTCTTCAATAAGCTTGCCTTCATTCATGATCTCTTTATCTCTAAAGCTCTGCTTTCTTCGGGGTGAAGTTACCAAGACGTGGCATGACCCGTAAAACTGCAAAGATCATGCAGAAGCCTAAGAAAAACATTCATGGTCATAAGTCTAGAAAATAAATACCAACATAAGTTTCTTTTTCTGAACTAGCTCTGTTTTGGTTTTCTCCATGTGACCATTCACTGTTCTGACCACATCCCTCTTTCACAGGATACAGCTGATATCTTCTTTTCCCAGCAGCACAACTTGTGAAGTGTCCTAAATTGCTTCTGGCTTCTTGATGCTATCACATACTTCCTCCCCGTGCCCACTGCTCTACTGTATCCATCTCTGCTGTGATAAATGTTTGTGGGTTCATACTGAAGTGTTTTAGGATATTCAGGTTAGCAATGGGGAGTGATTAATTAACCTTCTATGAACACATTAAGTTATCTCAGGCATTAGGTATCTTAAAAAATACTTCAGCCTTATGGATCTGCCGGGCTTGGTAGCAACAGTGGTAAGTGGGGAGAGGGGAACTAGGTTTGAAATCATAACTGTGGTGGAGGGAGCCAGATTTTGTGGTCGATGGGAGAAACTGAGCCCGGTGGCTGCATTGGTAATGGACGTTGCCTGGATTTGGGAGAGTAATGGTGGTTCAGAAATGTTGAAGTCCATGATAATAAAGGTGGTGGTGAGTTACTCGGTTAGGTATCAGTAATGGTGCTGCATTTTCTATCACTTTTCAGGGCTGTACCATCCCGTGTATCTCCAGATCATCAGCTGCAGGCTGAGTCAGGCATCTATAAATTTGTAACTTGGATTTCTCTAAGAAAATAAGGACCATGGGTCCATGAAGCTAAACTACTACTGCTACTACTATTATTTATCATCTTTAAAATGCTACAAGGCATACACAGCACTGTAGATGTACAAGTAAGAGACAGTCCCTGCTCATCAGAACCTACATTCTAATTAAAAAAAGACCACACAACAACAACAAGAGACTAGGGTAATTCATGGGAGAATGACAAGATACAGATAGGTGATAAGCAGGAGATCAGGATCCAAACGCAACCTCGAAGAAGAAGGGTTTTAGCCTGGATTTGAATAGGGCCAAAGAAGGAGCCTGGTGTACCAACTCAGGTTGTTTGTTCCAGGCATATGGAGCAGCATAATGGAATGAGCGAAGTCTGGAGTTGGCAGTGGCAGAGAAGGGCACAGATAAAAGGGATCTGCCAGAGGAGCAGAGTTCCCGAGGAAGAGTATAGAGTGAGATAACAGGAAAGGTAGTGAGGAGCCGCAGAATGAATACACATTCAATAGGAGAAGTTTAAAGTGAGCGTGGAAATGGATAGGGAGCCAGTGAAGCGACTTGAGAAAAGGAGTTATGAGAGCATATTGAGACTAGCAGATTAGTTGTGCAGCTTTGAGAGAGTGAGGGAGAGAGACATGATTCTGAGGGAGACCGGAAAGCAACAGGTTGCAATAGTCTATACTTTGGAAACATCACCTAGTGCACTGTAAATGATCTCTAATCAGTGGCGGAACCCAGCCTCAGTATGCACTTTATCCCACGCTAACTAGACACTTCCTGGCATCCGCTACCAAGTCAAGTATATAAGTTCTTATGTATTACAATTCCCTGCATGCCATGTATCCCTCCCTACATTATTGTTGCAATGTAAACAGTTTGAAGTTAAAATGTAAACCAGTTTGCTTGAAGGATAAGGCAGTATAGAAAACCTGTTAAATAAATACGTATATGGGAGGTGACTAGAGAGTGGATAAGGGTCTTAGTAGTACAATCAGAAAGAAAAGGATGAAATTCACTGGTGTAACAGAGGAAGAAATGGCAGGTTTTAGTTGACTGTTGGTTGTGTTCAGAGAAGAAAAATCAAAAATGACCTCAAGTTTGCTAGCTGAGGAAACAGGGAGAAGTAGGGTGTTATCCACAGACTTAGAGAAAGGAGAGGGGTGGCTTTAGGGGGAAAAATAAGGACTTCTGTTTTAGCCATGTTCAATTTGAAATGGAGGTGCGATATCCAGGTAGCAACATCAGATAAGCAGGCTGAGAGATTTCTGGAGAGATTTCAGGTATAGAGAGGTAGATTTGAAAGTCATCAGCATAAAGATGATACTGAAAACCATGGGAAGAGATGAGTAAACCAAGGGACTTAATGCTGAGAACGAAGAGGTCCCCAAGACAGTCTCTGAGGTACCCCAACTGAGAGCAGGATGCAGGGTAGAGGAGGATCCACCAGAACATACACTAAAGGTGCGATGGGAAGGATAAAAAGAAAACCAGGCCAGAACAGGCTCTTTAAAATCAAGGGAGAACTAAGTATCAAGGAGAAGATTGTGATCAAATATGTCAAAAGCAGCAGAAAGATCAAGAAGGATGAGGATTGAGTAAAGACCCTTGGATTTGATGAAAAACAAGTCATTAAAGACTTCCACCAAGAGCAGTTTCTGTAGAATGTAGAGGACAAAAGCAAGATTGCAGTGGATCCAGAAGGTCTTCAGAGGACAGACAGTCCATACAATGGTGGTGAGCCTTGCATTTGAGGAGTTTAGAAGCAAAGGGGAGGAGGGATATGGGCCAATAATTAGAAAGATAGATATGGTCTAGTGAAGATTTTTGGAGGAGAGGTGTAACCACACCATGTTAATGGGCAGACTAGATGGACCATACTGGTCTTTATCTGCCATCATTTACTATGTTACTATGTTTGCGTGCTACAGAAACAGTTGCAGTGGAATGCGATAGGTTGAAGATATGACAGATGGAAGGGATGACAGCAGAAGAGATAGATCTTAGTAGATGGGTGGGAATGGGATCAGAGCAACAGGTAGTAAGTTTGGAGGAGGATTTTAGAAAAGGAAAAGAGTAACAGAGGCTGAGCAAAGGATTTGAGAGTGCAGAAGGGAAAAAAGGGGTGGAGGTGATCCTGTGGAGAACTCAAAACTAATTTTGTGGACTTTATCATGGAAATAGTCAGCCAGAGTCTGGGTGGAAAAGGAAGAAGGGATTGGAGGCAGAGGTACCTTGAGAAGAGAGTTCAATGTAGCAAAGAGGTGGCGAGGGTCAGAGGAAAGTGAATAAGGTTAGCATGAATCTGAAATCCAAGAAGTCAGCAAGGGTACAAGATTTAAGCCAGAGGCGCTCAACTGATCCAGGCACAGGAATGAAGGTAGCAGGATTTAGAGGACAGCTAGGGTTGAGGTACAGTATGTCTCGCAGGCCAAGAAACAGGAAGAGCAAGTGTATCCAGAGCAGAAGAGCGTATACTGCTGTAAGAGGATATGGCATCATCGATGGATTTGGATGACTTAGTGGAGGGAAATGATAGTGAGACAGAAGTGGAGAGTGCTGAAGGGTTTACAGAGTGAAGATTCCTAAATATGTTGGTGGAGATTGGGTGAAACTGAGGTGGGGGGTTGTTAAGAGTAAAGGTTAGTAGGTGATAGTCAGATAAGGGAAGGACTGAGGTGGAGAAATTTGAGGGGAAGCAACTGGAGAAAAAAGTGAGGTCAAGGCAGCGGCCACACTGGTGAGTAGGGGCAGTAGATCACAGTTGGAAGTTGCAAGAGGATGTTAAAACCAGGAATAAGAAATTCTCCCCCCCTGCAACTTTGAAGGTGAGAGACGCGGAACTACCATGTAAACCATCAATTCGCTACCTGGGAGTAACCATCGACCAAGAACTGACCTTCAAAGATCACATAAAGCAGACCGTTAAATCCATTTACTACAAATTAAGAACGCTGAAACCCTTAAGACCACTACTCGCCTCCAATGACTTCCGAACAATCTTCCAAACCCTTATAACACCTCATTTTGACTATGCTAATATCATCCTGCATGGTCTACCCAAGAGCACCCTCAACCCACTCCAATTGGCGATGAACTCAGCAGCTCGCATCCTCTGCGCGGTACTTCCAGTAGAGACCACATCACCCCCATACTAACAGAGCTTCACTGGTTACCCCTACAAGCCAGGATAACTTACAAAGCACTTCTGCTATCCTTTAAAGCAATTAATCAAATAGCCCCACCTTCCCTCTCATCACTTATTATCAACACCCCCACGAACAGACTGAGAAGATCCGCAGCCGCCAATACCCTTGTCGTACCAAAGGAGTTCACTAAATGTAATCAAACAACCAGAGACAGGGCCTTCACCTTATTCGCTCCAACTTGCTGGAATAATCTCCCTCCTCATATCCGATCAATAAAAGACCTCTCTCAATTTAAAAAGGCCCTCAAACACTACCTATTCTGTCATCATCTCTTAGGCCCTAACCCTACACCTCCTCCCCCCATCTCACAAATCACTCACACAGCCTCTGACATTCCAACAACATAGTCATAACAGAACTCGACCTAGACGCTCTGCACACCCAAAGTTACGACCCAATTTAACTGTAAATTTTCAGAGGTAATATATCTTTCTGTATATAGTTTACCATGTTGTCTCCAAGTTACTGACCCTGTTATAATGTAAGCAAAAGACCTTGTTATAATGTAAGCAAAGGACTGTTCTAATGCGAAATTTGTTATCTGTAAACCGTGCTGATACCAAAGAGCGCGGTATATAAAAACTGTAAAATAAATAAATAAATAATAAAGAAAGAAAGAAAGAAAGAAAATTTAAGGTATAAGGGTCAGTGGAGTCATCAGCATGAATGCTGAAGTCTCCAAGAATAAGGGAAGGGGAAGATGCATCCACAAAGGAGAGCCAGGAATCAAAGTCGGTGAGAAAGATAGAGACAGACTTATCAGTGAGTTGATAAATGACAGCTACCCGGAGAGGTAGTGGAGTGAATAGGCAGATGGAGTGAATTTCAAAAGAAGAAAGAGAGAGACTGAGGGGTTGAAATTGGCAGGAGTGAGTGAGTGAGTAGAAGCCCAACATCTCCACCACAGCCAGTGGGTTGCAGAACATGGGAAAATAGGTAGCCTCCATGAGAGATGAGAGCAACTGAAGCAGAGTCTTCAGGGAGAAGTCAAGTTTACAAGCATTGTGGAACTTGTGTCTCTTGGGGAAACTGCTAGGTACATATGACCTAGATTGGCCACTGTTGGAAACAGAATACTGGGCTTGATGGACCTTGGTCTGACCCAGTATGGCATATCTTATGTTCTTATGTAAGTTTTGGTGAGAGCAAGAAGATGCAGAGCTTTAGAGATAAAGAGATCATGAATGAAGGCAGGCTTATTGGAGACACAACATGTGTTCCGCAAGACGCATGAGAAAGGGAGAAAGGGAGAAAAAATATGAATAAGATTTGAGTGATCGAACATAGATCTGCCATGAGAGTGTGAAAATCCAGGGGATCCAGGGTTGGGATTGATATCCCCAGATGAGAAAAGGAGGAGAAGCAGGAAAGTATGTGGGAGAGAGGAGAAAGCATGACGATGACAAGAGTGAGATCCTTTTCAGAGAGAGTGGAGATGAATGAATGAGAGAGGAAAAAATGGTGAAGCTCTAGAGCAGACGATAGGGTAGAAGACAAAATAGCAAGAGAGATGAGAATAGTAGGGAGTGGGTGATGAGGAGTAGAGATCTGGGGATGTCGAAATGAAGGAAAGAGATTAAGAAGAGTCGACTTTAAGAAGAGAAGATGATGTGGAACCATGGGACTAGGAGAGAAGGAAAATAGGATAAACTAAAGGAGATGTTATTTAGGGAGGCAGAAGAAGAGGTGAGAGTAACGGCACTGATGATTCTAAGAAGGTTATGTTAGGCAGCTAAGATATGAGGTGGGTGGAAGGGGAAAACAAGTCAGAAGTTGAGAAGGGAGGCTACCAAGTCAAGTGCTGTAGAGAGAAGAAGGAAGTTGCAGTAGTGCTCAGAAAGCTGGAAAAGATTACAGCAGACAGGAGCCATGAGGCCACCTGAGGCGTGGTCGCCTCAGGCGGCAGTTTGCAGAAGGCAGCACTCTGACGGCAGTGGCAATCCGGCTCTGTTTTAATTTTTTGATTTTGCGACCTCTGGCTTGCCTCTGCCGCGGGAAGGCAGAGAGAGGCCAGAGGTGGCAAAATCTAAAATTAAAACAGAGCCGGAGTGCCTCTGCCAGATGAATCAGCCTGATCTCAATGTTCCTTCAAGCCTTCAGGCTGATTTGTCTGGCGGCAGCACTCTGGCTGTTTTTATTTTAGATTTTGCCGCCTCTGGCCTGCCTCTGTCTTCCCGCTGCTTTTTTTTTCTCGCGTAAGCATTTTTGAGAAAAAAACAGCAGCAGGAAGGCAGAGGCAGGCCAGAGTCAGCAAAATCTAAAATAAAAACAGCCGGAGTGCCGCCAGTGGACAAATCAGCCTGAAAGCTTGCAGCTGCTGGAGGACGATCCCCCAGACCTGCTCCAGGTTATGCATAACCATCAGCTAACTGCTGGTTTGGATCTGGGCTGTGGAGGAGAGACTGAGGCGGAAATGTATTCGCCGATCTGGTGCTCGAAACCACCTGAAGATGCAAAGAATGTGAGTTTGGAGCCTGCCTCTTTCACTGGCTCCCCTTGTTTTGCAAAATCTGCTGCCGCTTCTGCTCTGGAACCTGTTTTTTGTAAAGTGTCTGTTCCCCCTGTTTGTGCGTCTAAACACACCCACTGTTTCTGCAGCCTTCCATGTATTTAATCAAGTACATTGCGAAGTTTCACCATCCTAGAAGTCCTATGCAAAAGTGGACTTTTAGGAGGGTATTTGGAGGTTTACACGCCTCAGTGGCCTCTTATAAAATACTGACAGGCATAAAAGTGCACACTGTGACATGAAGGGTGGGGACTTTGCCAATAAGTGGGGGGGTGGGGAGGGTGGTCTGGGCAGGCGTAGGAAGAATGCACATTGATTGTAAAATACTTTAATTTACTTGTGCCCTTGCAAACTTTATGAGCTTTCATTTACACCTGCTCTATCTTAAGGTGTGATATCTGCCACTTACACTAGTATCTTATAAAGACAAATAGATATCAGCTTGTCTTTATAAAACAGGCTGAAAATAGGTACATTCTGCCTGCCTTAACTTAGGCAGTGACTGTCTTTATATCTGTCTGTACAACACTGCGTGTGCCTTGTAGCGCTATATAAATGATTAATAGTAGTAGTGCCCCATTCTTACCTTCTCAGAGGGTACTTTTATAACAGGACACCATGAGCAGATGTTGTTTTATAAAAGCAAGTAGGCATTGACTTGTCTTTATAAAATAGCAGCGTAGATGGCCTTAAATGTAGACGCAATCACCTACGTCTACTAGCGAGCAGATTTAAACGATCACACATACTTTATACACGTGTGTGCGCAGATTAAGACGTCCATATATGGGTATAGACATAAAGATCTCAGTATGTACGCTCTGGAAGAAAAGCGCACAACAGGAGATATGATAGAGGCGTTTAAATACCTCCAACTGAAAGGTGGGACGAGGAACATAAGATGAAGGTGAAAGGCGATAGACTCAGGAGTAATCCTATGGAAATATTTCTTTATGGAAACGGTGCTGGATACACTGGAGCAGCCTCTCAGCAGAGGTGGCAGAGACGAGGACTGTATCTGAATTCAAGGAAGCATGGGGCAAGCACAGAGGCTTTCTAAGATAGAGGAGGGATTGTAGAGCCTGGTATCTGGTATGAATGGGCAGACTGGATAGGCTCTATGGTCTCTATCTCGTGTCATTTTCTGTTTCTGTGTTAAATGAATGCAAAGTCAAGGACAGAAAGATCAGCATTCAAAAAATGAGTTCATCAAAAGAGAAGATATCTAGTAAAGCTAAAAGAGCTGGAGAAATTAGGATCGCGAAAAGCATGAGTGGAAGAAAAAACAACTAAAAGTAAAGTAAAGCAAAGTAGCAAGACTTTGCCTGATGAGCATCTCCCGATCCAAGACTGGATCAGATTGACATTGGATGGAGCCTGCAGTAATAGATCCAGGTTGCTATACTCCACTACCTTGTGGGTGTTGGCCCACGGCTCTTGGGCCTTGCATTCTGTTTGCTGCTGGAAGAAATGGGGCACTGGCTCCCTCCAACTCCTTCTCTGCTCCCCTCCATAGCTGACCTCTGGGCAGTGCAGAGCATCTGGAGAGCAGCTCAACCCCTGTTCCCCTCTCCCCCCCCCCCCCCACTGCTGCAGGCAATGTGAGACTGGATTCCACTCAGCTTGTCCCCAAATATGCACACAGGGATTTAGGGAAGGGAAGGGGGGATAACAGACTCCTGGGGTGGGTGGATGTGGGGGGGGGGGGGGGGTAAGGAAAGGAAGGGGTATTACTGATTCTTTGAGGGGGCAGATTAGGGAAAGGAAGAGGAGATGGACAGAGTGGGAAGCACATCAAGGAACTACAGTAGATAGGAGATAATAGGGACTCGATAGACTGAGTAGGAATTTGGGGATGACAGCCCCTAGTAGCTGATAGAGATGAGGGAGGTGTGGGATGGGAGTAAGAGAATAGGGAAAAAAGGTTGGGGGAGATTGAGACCTGATGTGAATGATCCAGAAGACTAGAGAGAGGGTAAGAGATGTTAAAATGGATGGATCTCTGAAAGGGGGTGGGGGGGGGGGGGAGGAAAGAGGGTAGAAATGTTGCTGGGGTGATGGTGAGTGACTGAAGAATGAGCTGGGGGCCAGGGAGGGAATGGATGGCAGAGAAGGGGCTAGGGCTGGTTAAAGGAGGCGAGGCAGAGAACAGTAGATGAAAACTGAGGCAGTGAGTGATTCTTGCTTTTTGAGTTTGCTCCTTGATATGTGATTACCTTGCATCTCAGAGTCTTTTGCAGAATATTTAGTTACATTAAAACTCACACACCGATCCAGTGTGAAGTGTCAGGATTTGCTATGTTTTATATTAGATTCCCAGGCTAGAAAATAAAACTGCTACAATTTTTGCTGCATATAAACATCATTGCAAAGGGTTAGCTTGGAAATGTATTGCTTTCTTTATTCTTGGGAAAACCACCTGATCGGTGTCCTGAGTGAGGGGTCCATCTGTTCCCTGACCAGAGCTCTGAGAAGGCCCCTCCATTTTGGCTGCAGGGAGGGGGGGCACCAGCTCATCCCTCGCCTCAGGCAGCAGATTGTCTTGAGTCACCCCTGACAGCAGGCCAAATACAATTAAGTAATAACAGCACATACACACATCAAACAATATTTAGGATTATAAAAGTGACAGAAAAATAGGACAGACTTAGCAGTTTAGAGACTAAGACAAGGCAAACTGAAAGAAAGATGCAGCCAAACAGAACAATAGCAAGAAAAATGAGTTAAGAGGTTTTAAACACAAGGCATCCAGAGAAAATGAGGTTACTTACCTATAATGACGCTTCTCCATGGACAGCAGAATAAGTCAGCCACACATGGATGATGTCATCTGAGCATGTGCCTGCCCCCTTTCCACCTCAGTCTGTTCTCCAGCTGTAGACAGGTTTATCCTAGAGGACAGTTTCATCTAGGAAACAGGTTAATTCTATAGGGGAGGCGGATGGGTTTGTGTGTCTGACATACTACTGTCCATGGAGAACCCCCGTTACAGATGAGTAACCTCACTTTGTCCATGGGCAAGTACGATGAATCAGCCACACATGGGTAACTCCCTAGTCCCTCCCTCATCACAGCCCGTGAGGAGTGCTGTGGTAGGTTTATGTTGTCAGGTTAGATCAGATGACCATTACTGAAGAGGAACTGGAAATCCATTGCTTATCCCAGGACAAGCATTGTGAAACCTCTGTGCCTCTTTCGGAACCTGCCAGGTACTTGTGACCTGCATTGGTGACTTTTGGAAAAAGGATACTGAGCTTGATGAACCTTGGTCTGACCCAGTAAAGCATTTCTTATGTTCTTATGATAGAGATCCCCCTGTGGCACAGTGATGTCGATCAGGATCTGGCACACATGATGTCCCGCCATCTCTGTAATGACCATCATTGGCCTCAACTAACATGCCCTGATTGTCGTGAATGGAAGGTACATAACATATGTCATACTGGGTCAGACCAAGGTCCCTCAAGCCCAGTATCCTGTTTCCAACAGTGGCCAATCTAGGTCATACGTACCTAGCAGTTTCCCCAAAAGATACAGGTTCCACAATGCTTGTACTGGGTCAAGCATTGATATCCTAGGACCCTTCTTAATATGGTTTATGGACCTTTCCTCCAGAACATGTCCAAACCTTTTTTAAATCCAGCTACACTACCCTAACAGCTTTTACTACATCCTCCAGTAACCAAATTCCAGAGTTTGATTAGATGTTGAGTAAAAAAAATATTTTCTCTTATTAGTCTTAAATAAGTTACTGTAGCTTCATTGCATGTCCCCTAGTCTTTCTATATTCTGATAATGTAAACAACCGATCTACGTTTACCCGTTCCACTCCGTTCATTAATTTATAGACTTCTATCATATCTCCCCTCAGCCGTCTCTTTTCCAGGTTAAAGAGCCCTAACCTTTTTAGCCTTTCTTTATAGGAGTATCCTTCCATCCCCTTTACCATTTTGGTGGCTCTTCTCTTAACCTTTTCGAATAACACTATATCCTTTTTAAGATACGGCGACCAGAATTGCACACAATATTCAAGGTGCGATCTCACCATGGAATGATACAGAGGCATTATAATATCTTTTGTTTTATTTTACATTCCTTTCCTTATGATACCTAGCATTTTATTTGCTCTCTTGGCTGCTGCTGCACAGTGGGCGGAGGGTTTTAACATGTTATCCACGATGACGCCTAAATCTTTTTCCTGGGTGGTGGTTCCTAATGTGGAACCTTGCATCGTGTAACCATAGTTTGGGTTGTTCTTTCCTAGGTGCAGAACTTTGCACTTGTCCACATTAAATTTCATCTGCCATTGGGATGCCCAGTCTTCAAATTTATCAAGGTCCTCTTGCAATTTTTAACAATCATCATGGGTTTTAACAACTTTGAATAATTTTGTGTCATCTGCAAATTTGATTACCTCACTCGTTATTCCTATTTCCAGCTCATTTATGAATATGTTAAAAAGCAGTGGACCCAGCACAGATCCCTGGGGTACTCCATTATTAGCCCTACCCTCTGCTTTTTATCTTTTAACCATTTCCTGATCCACAATATTACACTGCCTCCTATCCCATGTCTTTTTAATTTCACCAAGAGTCTCACATGAGGGACCTTGTCAAAGGTTTTATGAAAATCCAGATACACTATATCAATCAACTCACCTTTGTCTACCTATTTATTTTCACCTTTAAAAAAACATAACAGATTAGTAAGACAAGACCTTCTTGGCTAAAGCCATATTGGCTGTCTCCCATAAAGCCATGACTATCTATATGTTCAATGATTTTGTTCTTTATAATGGTTTCTACAATTTTTCCCAGTACTGATGTCTATAGTTTCCTGGATCACCCCTGGGACCCTTTTTAAAAATTGGCATTACATTGGTCATCCTCCAATCTTCAGGCATGACAGATGATTGTAATAATAGTTAACAGATTACTAATAGTAGATCTGCAATCTCATATTTCAGTTCTTTCAACACTCTTGGATGTATACCATCCAGTCCAGGTGATTTGCTACTCTTCAGTTTATCAAATAGTTGTAATACATCTTCCTGGTGTATCGATATTTCTTTCAATTCTTCTGCGGCATCACCTTTAAATACCATTTCAGTCATGGGTAATATCCCTAAATCTTCCTCAGTAAATACTGAAGCAAAGAATTCATTCAGTCTCTCCACTATGGCCTTGTCTCCACTTAGTGCCCCTTTTACCCCTCTATCATCTAATGGTCCTACTGACTCTTTCACAGGTTTTTTTTTCCTATGTACCTGCAAAAGTCTTTATTACGCATTTTTGCTTCCACAGCAAGCTTCTTCTCAAATTCTCTCTTTGTGTGCCTTATCAATGCCTTGCATCTAACTTGCTAATGCTTACGTTTTTTCCAGTTTTCGTCATTTGGCTCCTTTTTCCATTTCCTGAAAGATGCTTTTTTGGCAACAGCAGCCTCTTTGACCTCACCTTTAAACCATGCTGGTAGTGTTTTGGACTTCCTTCCACTTTTCTTAAAGCGTGGAATACAGCTAGTCTGGGCTTCCAAGATAGTATTTTTAAATAACACCCATGCTTGATGTAAATCTTTAACCTTTGCAACTGATACTTTTAATTGTTGTTTTACTATTTTCCTCATTTTATCATAATTTCCCCTTTTGAAAGTTAAAAGTTAGTACTGTGGATTTTCTTGCCATCCTTCCTCCATTTACTAAATCAAATGTGATCATGCTATGATCACTATTGCCAAGTGGCCCCAACACCTTTATCTCTTGCACCAGATCTTGTGTTCTACTAAGGACTAGGTCCAAAATGGTTTTCCCCTCTAGTCAGTTCATGAACCAGCTGCTCCAAGAAACAGTCATTTATTTCATCTAGAAACTTTATCTCCCTAGCATGTCATGCCGTGACACTGACCCAGTCGATACCGGGGTAATTGAAATCATCCATTATTATTACTGTGCTGTAACTTTTGTTAGCTTTTGCATAATCTTGTAACATCTGATTCCCATAGGATGGAGGCACTGATTTCTTTGCAGTCTGGTGCTTGGAGTCTTTCTGCATGGCACAAATAGGAGGCTCCCAGCTTCGGTTTTGCATGTCCTTCCCATACCGAGCAGGCAGCTGAAAGGAAACCTTGTGTCAGGCTGAGAGGGCTGCCTCCTAAGGGATAAAAACAAGAAGCCACTGGGGCAAGAGATTCACTTGCACAGGATGCAAACTGGAGATGTCCCATGGAGGGTTTGTGGTGGTTCTTTCGCAGTAGTGGCCATCATCACAGAAGGCATGTCCATCATCCTGAAGGGTAATTCCTTAGGATACTGGGAAACCCCATGAGATGTGATCCCATCCTGCTCTTAGGAAGACAACCTGATCCTCCTGGATTGATCTGTTGGGAGATAATATGGTGGTCCCTGCCCTAGCTGCAGAGGTTGTGTGCCAGTGGAGGCCATGTTTGTGTCATAAGCCTAGTGGTCTCTGTGCGCAGTGGGGGGGCTCCTCTGTGTCATTGGGGCTAGGCTATTGGTTTTCTATCTTTCCCTTTTCATCGTATCTGGACTGAGGTCTTTGTCATCAGTCACACACCGGGGTGGGTCTCCCTATGTGGCTAAGGGACTGGTCCTCTTGAGGAGGTGGACAGTCATCCTGTCATGAAGGGACTAGGTTGATCAGGATACAAGTCCTCCAATGGCTGGGGAGCGAGATAGTTGGAGGATGACAGGAAGGGAATCTCTGTGTTCTTGTCAGGTCTCGGGGGTATGCAGGGTGTAGGGGGTTGCAATGATGTCCCAGCTGGTAGCCGTAAGGTGGTGCAATGTATGTCTGAGTCAAGGCTGGCTCCTGGTGACCCAGCACCGTGTGAGCATTCTCAGCTGTGTGGCAGGAGGTAGATAGGGCAAAAGCTACTGGGAACCATGGTCTCTTGATTAACAGGACAGAGTTCCAATCATTGGGTAACTTTCCTGTCTAGTGGTGGTGGTGTGGTTGGCAGGGACCTACTCACCATTTGGCACCTGTGGCCCATCACTATGGCCCTGTACAGGGATATAGTGTTCTTTTCACCACATGGGGTGGTTTTTGCCCATCTTAGTAAGGGCTATTGAGTCCTCTCTAAGTGGGCTATGGCCATCTAAGTTCCTGTTTGGGGGGGAGTATGACTGCTGCTCCACCCTACATATGGTGCTGAAGAAACAAGCAAGCTATTCCTTGCCAATTGCAGGGCACCTTACTTTTGCCCCCAATGGTCAAAGTTCTGAGGTAGCATTGCAGCCTGGGTAAGGCCCTTGTAGCCAGTGTATGCTCCCCAACCTGCACCCTGTGTTTACACCCACTTGGTGCCTCCTAATGGAACCTGATCCTGCTGGTGCAAGGCTGCTAGGAAGTTGTAGCAAGAGCTGCAATATCAGCTATGCAGGCTCTTTTGTGAGGGCATGGACCTCCCCAGGGATCAGCGAGGAAGGCTGGACACATGGTTGAGGAAGGGGAGTACCAGGGTAGTGTATAGTCCACAACCAGCCCTTTACTGCCTTAGGGAGTAAGATCTCCTATAATGAGGGTCCTTCTGCCTACTTATCCATGACCAGGGCGCCGTGGAATCCAATGTTGGAAGACAGAGATTGGCGGATTCCAGCTGGAGGCAGAGTATTGTCTGGTGAGGTCAGCGAGCTCAAAGTATACTACACCAGGTTCTAGCACCGCAGGTAAGAAACGCCAATATTTGGGCCAGATTTCCCTTGGTGGGAGTCCGCATGAGCCAGAGCCCAAGGACATGCTGATTTTGCACCCTAAGGAGACCCTGCTGGCAGAGCAGTGCTAGCTGCCATATTGGGGGGGAGGGGGTTGCACAGATCTGCCATCTCTGATATTTGTGGATACCCCGTTAGGGGTTGAAGATGCTTCAATATTTAGGGGTTGAAGATGCTTCAATAGGGGTTGAGATCTCTTCAGGGCCAATTCCCCTTTGTCAGATTGGTGACCACTGGATTAAGTCAGGCCCCGTGTTGAGGCCTGAGACTGTATTACACTTGCGAAAGGGAGTGCTTGGCATAGCATCCCTAGAACCATGGCAGACCCATTTCATACTGTGGGAGGTTTACCAGATACAGATCTTTCTCATTGTGAGGCCTGGTTCTTGCTTACCTCTACGAAAATGAGCATAATAATCATATAATGAACTAGTCTAAGGATCTGCATCGGTGCTGACAGAACACAATCCTCCATCAGAAGGGATGAGGCTATGATGTTGCCCTTGAAGCCTGATAAGAGAAAAAAAATATTTTTTTTGACGCATTACTGGGGAATGAATACTGCTAGTGTAGCTGGGTTAACAAAGAGGTTTCTGGACCATTTCTTGGAGGAACTTTCGTAGTTCATTATTAAAAAGGGGCAAGGTAACTTGCTGCTTACTCCCAAAACAAGTATTGTGGAGCCTGTGCACCTTTTGGGAAGCTGAGATGTACTTGTGACCTGATTGGCCATTGCAAGAAACAGGATACTGGGCTTGATGGACTTCAGTCCAACCCGGTATGGCATGTCTAATGTTATGTTCTCCCTTGACTGTGAATCCATGGAGCATGATTTCCATGCAGTCCTCTGGGTATAGTACTGGCAGCGGACCTGCTCCATACAAGGCCCTCACTTCAGCGGGGATCCTCTGGGAGCTTCACAATCCCCAGCTGGGGGAGATCATCTTAGAGCAACCGTGGGAGATTTTTGACTCCCTGCTGGTTGTTGTCAAGGGATCTGCCAATGTCTGTGGAGTGGGAGTGCCCAGAGCACGCCGGCTCCTGGCCCAGATCAGCATGAGAGATCAGCTGTGGTGGCCAGGGAAGTGATTGCTGTGCCCAAAGGTTCCTTGTTGGAAGGTGGAGAGGATCCTGGGAAAGCAGAGCCCTAGATGTGATGGTGTAGTCTATGCTGGCAACTCCATTTCAGTCAGTAGGAGCCCCTAGCTCCAGACAAAGAGATCCAGCCAGTTCTGTTATTTATTTATTTTGTTGCCTACCTAGCGAAGGAGGAGGTGATATAACCTTTCCTCTCTCTCACTCTCCAACTCTACTCTATGATCAGCGTGCATGTAGCAAAGTTTCTGTTGCAATAAATGCATGGAGGCCTAGATGGGCGAGAGGGATTTGCCTTCTTGGATGCGGCCGACCCATGGGCAGAGCAAATTGGACACCGATCCTGAGCTATACTTGCCACTGAGCCCCATGGTCATCACCGGGCAGAGGTTAGCCTGTGGGCCCTCCAGTTAAGCAAAATACGGGTTTGGTGCAGGCACCGATATTCCAGATCTGCAGTGGAATTGAGGATGGGAACCTTGTTGAGCCAATTTTTTTTTTGGCAATCCCAGGAAGCAGTAGTGAGATCTTCTCCCTCACTGCTTCGCTGGCACACTGCCTATGTAGAACCCATACTGCAGCACCCTTATGCCAGGCAGCGGCCATGTACCTGGCTCTGTTGGAAACCGGGAAGGGGACTGCTGTCCTCTGGCAAACTGGCTTTTTCCTTTTTTTTTTACATAGTCAGAGGCTGGTAGCAAGCCAGTGATCTTCTGCTTACAAGGCCAGCACATGGCTGATAAGTCATCATGACGCACTGGTAGCAAAGGGGTCGTGTGACTTGGCTCTTTCTCAGTGAAAAGAATTTATTTTCTTTTTGTTGTCAACAATGAACCAGTGCCAGTGGAGATCACGCTATGGCCTTGGGCTTGATCTGTCTCAGCGCTCGCTGGCCCCGAGGGCTCCTGCGCTGCTGACACTGCCCTTTCAGAGGATCAAACCCTTTACTGTTTTTTTTGCCCTCTCCCTGAAGAAAAGACCAGCAGCACATCCAGCCACCTTCTCACCTTAGCTTTGGGTCCAGTGGGGTGGGGGGGGTCTGACTGCGCTGAAATGGGGAGGAGCCAGCACGTTGGCACCGGTGGGAATGACAGCGCTGCAAAGCACTGGGGCGCTCTGAGGGCTTGTTCCTTTCTCCATCAGCGCGTCATTCCCCCTGCCATGGTGCCATCCCATGGCAGTATGGAGGGCGGTGCTCAGCGATGGGGCAGAGCTTCGGCAGTGTCCAATGCTAGGTACAGTATGATTAGGCTGTGGCTAAGCAAGCTTCTCCCAGAGCACTGACAAACAGCAGCGAGCCTTGAACATGGCTTCGGGGTCATAGTCTGTTATTTCCTAACCAGTGAGCTATCTGCCGGTGTCTGGCTTTAGCTGGGTGTGCTGCCGGGGAACCTCCTGATATGCCAGGCTCGAGATGGAGGCCTTTCCTGGCACATCCCATGCCCAGCTTGTTCCTTGCCTCAAAGGTGTATTTGGCCTTTGGCAGGGGCTCATGGTTAGCCATGTGATGGCAGCCGCCGTAGTGCTCTCTGAATCTGCAGGAGCAAGCTTCTTCTAGGAGGAAACAGCTCTCACCAGGCCACAAGGATTCCAAGAGATCCACTCCAGGTCACATTCCCAAAAGGTAGCCAGATTCCTTGATGCTTATCCTAGGGGTAAGCAATAGAATTCCCCAGCCCTCTTTAATGATATCTTATAGACTTTTCCTCCAGGAAATCAACCAAACGTCTTTTAAACCCAGTTACATTAGCAGCTTTTACTCCTCTTGGGTCAACACTTGGCAGAGGAACCAGAGCAGGGAATTGAGCTCAAGTCTACTATTCACCCAAATACCACCCTCATGATCTCCACGAGAGGAGAGATAGAGAATATGATAGAGACATCTAAACACCTCAAAGGTATAAATCAGGCACAAGAAGAAATATTTCCTAATGGAAAGAGGGATGGACACATGGAACAACCTCCCAGGCTCTGCAATGACAGCGGAAACAATGGCAGAATTCAAAACAGTTGGGTTGGGCACAAAGGATCCTTAGCAGCAATGGTGTGAAGAGAAAATCAGAGATTAACTGGAGTCTCTGTGGCCCTGTCACAGGAATGAAATTGGCCCAAGTGGATGGGACTTACAGTTTCCATATTCTGTTTCTATTTTTACAGACTAATTGTAGTCACTGAAATTACACTTTTTATGAGTGGGCCCTCCTTCCCCCTCCCCATGAGTGGAGCCCTGACAGGCTGGTTTGATGTAACAGATGGTGCCATACTGACTTTATATGAGTGCTTCTAAAAATACCCGTGCGTGTGTGTGTGTGGTGGTGCTTTGCAGAAACTGGAAGGATGCTTGTCCAGCTCTTGCGGTGTACGGAGAGGTGAGGGAGGTTTCTAGAACGTTCCCCAGAAGTGTAGTGGTTTTGTCCTGGTTTCCGGTCAAAGACTCAGTAAAGCTGTTTGATGTTGATGGTGACAGATAAAAGTGGAAAGGGGGGGGGGGGTGTCAGGAAAGGCAGTGAGGGGGAGTGTGAGCTTTTTATTTCACTTAGAACTCTTTTTTAACACAGTAGACCTAAAGGTATGTTTGCAGAAAAAATGTGCTGAATGTTTTTTACTAGTAATCAGAGATTAGAAAAAAGTGGAGTGGACAGGACAAAGGAATGGGGAAGGAGTGAAGTAGGAGAAGCAATACAAGAGACTGAGAAAGAGACACACGGCGAGACTGGAGGGATAGACAAAGGCACAGAAAGTGAGAGGGGCGCGACAGGGAGAGAGACACAGAGAAAGAGGGGGGGGAAAGCAGCTGTAAGGTGAGATGCCAGATGGAGAGAGAGAGAAAGAGACAGAGATAAGAGGAGAGAGACAGGGGTTGGGTGGGAGGGACAGGGGAAAGGCAGGAATGGGGTGGGGTTGAGACAGGAGAAGGAGGGCATTGTTGCAAGCTTCCTCACAGCAGTGTCGTTCTGGGCCTGGTTGTTACTCCTCTGGTTACAGCCACCTGGAAAAACATCCGAGATCTATACAGGGGTCAGTGCACAGGCTGCCTTCTGATTCCAGAGGCCTGAGACGTACCCACAATAAGAAACAAACTTAGAGATAAGCTTCCCATCCGCCAACATTGATACGCTGATACCCCATCCCTTACTCCACATGGTTTATGGCTTGTGATTCAGTTTATTTACTATATTGCCTTTTTATACAAATGCAAAGCGGTTTACAAAAAATGTAAAATTAGAGTGGAAACTTGAAAGGAACGCCACTCGATGAATAAGACAGCAAGGGAGGGGGGGGGGAAGAGGGAAAGAGAAATCTGATAGTCTCAACAGAGCACTAACATTCAAGAAGAGTCGGGCAAGCTCTTGGGAAGGTGGGGAGAAAATGTATCATTGATTTTTAAAATAAATATGACTTTGGCTCCTCCATCCCCAGCTGCCTAAATAGAAGTGGGCGATATAGTCAGAGATTTTTGTACCTTCAGTCAGTTTTCAAAGAGGAAATGCCTGCATGTTCTCTTGGTGAAAATTAGCTTATGGTAAGTGGGTGCATAGCTGCAGCTAATTTCAGGAACTTTGTTCATAATGTAACCTGCTGCCACTTCTCCAAAGTATCATTACCCTTCCTTAACTCACTCCCAAATTGTCTCTTACCTTTGACTCTTTCACTAAATTTCTTTAAAAAGAATTATTCATTTCTTTCTCTAGGTCCACCCTGTTTTCTTTCTGCTCCTATCGACAGCTTCTCTAATACTCTTACTTCTTTCCTCTTCTCCTTAGTACTTCAAAAAAGGTTTTTGGTACAAAATCCCCAAAGGCTCACAAACCAAACTTCCAACCAACTCAGTTCATTCATAACAGCTCGAAATCACTCAAAACCTTTCAAACGCTTCAAAGTTCAGTCATTCTGAGGCCTCCTCACTCATACCCAGCAGTGCACATCTGTTCCCATTCAGGACCACACAGCAAATGTCACAAAAACCAGTCTTACCAAAGTCCCGTTCCCTGGGGGGAAATTGCTACTGCAACTGCTGACCTCATCCATTCGTCTCGTTCTATTCCTTATAAGTTTCCTAAACATACTGAACCTGTTCACAATTTATCTTGCAGTCCTCTTTCCCCTCCAGTCGAAGTATGAAGAGAGCTGGAACATACATCAGCTAAAGTGTCACGGTTTATCTTTAAATATCCCTCCTCAATCAGTCCATTGAAATACATCAAAACATAAGAAAATTAAAGATTTTATTACATAAAATACCAATGTTGAACACTTTTCCACAGAATTCACCTATCCTCATCAGTACTATTGTGTGGTTTTTAAAACTTAAGTCCTGTATGCAGGCAGACTCAGTTTGGCTACTTTTTACTATTTAGCGCTTTCTAACCCACATTTCCATAAATATACTTATTTAATACACTTGTGCAATGGCGTGATGTGATCACATCTCTTGGCGTGTCTGAGGATGTGAAAGGCAGTGGTCTGTGCAGTTGGAAATCACTTGAGTTCGGTGTTAGGTAGGCAGCATATATAGAGTTGCAGGAATCGAGCTGAGAAACTACCATTCCAAAATAAGAGTAATCCGGGCTGTGACACATGAAATTGAAGGACAGCTTCATCGCATGAGTAATGTGCTGAGAGAAAGAGACTAGAGTCCAAGACCAATGGACCAGAATGCAAGCAGAGACAATTTGGACCAGTACCAGAACCCGAGAACTGTCGCTGGTATTTCTCTTCTCTGTTTTCTGATACTATTTTGCTGTTATTTTTAGTATTATATTATTTTTTCTCTTCTAACCACCCTGTTTATTACTTCAGGAACATATATTCAGATATTCATGCTAGTAACATTTCCCGAATCTGAGAGAGAAAGTGAGGGAAAGGGGAGATGGAGGTACCTATAGTTTATTTAATGTGATATACCGTCTTTTGACGTGCCATCAAAGTGGTTTACATTATAATAATGAGCCTTCGATGGGGGTGGGATAACTAGTCTATGGCCATGTAAAGAATGTAGGGAAGGACAAGGGGGAGAAAGTGAAACAAGAAAGTCCTTTATTAACTACCCTAACACGGCTGCGTTTCTTCAACGCCTTCATCAGGGGGCTACCTCAAAGAGAACCATACAATGAAACATTGAAAATAAGAACAATGAATATTGTGCAAATGTGCAAAAAGACAATAAATAAACAAAATTGCAAACAATATAAATAATACCATAAATTAAAGCTATATAAAAGAAATAAAACTCAATGAGTGAAGAATAAAGAGCTAATAAAAGGGCAGAGTTAAAAACAATAGCTACAAACAAAGTTAAAAAAGGAACTAAGTCAATATGAGAGGACAATGAATAATACATATATACAAATTTGGTGATAATCACATGAATAGGCTAGGCGAGAACTATACCAAATAAAAACATTCCTTATGAACATATATAACTGAAGAGGAGGGCGGAGGGGAACTTCATTAGACAAGAAAACCATTGACTTACTTTCAGTTAATAGGCTTTCAGTTTAATGGGGCACACTCCAGTGCGACACAATGAAATGCCAGAGCAAGGATAGAATGATTAAAAATGTGTATCCAGAGCAGAGAAATCATGATCGAGAAGACAATTGACCAAACACCACTGATAACTGACATATCACATGGGGCAGCGTGTGTATAGCAAAGCTGTCCAAATATATTCATTCAATTACGAAATGCGTTACAAAAACTACTACAAAGAGATGCTCTGAAGGTACTGTCTTGTGGAAAGCTTAATCATTACAGAAAGCATTGAAAGCAATAAGGGCCCAATTGAGAGAGGTGACTTGAGGGGCTGCATATCCCAGCGGGACGTGCAGCCCTGCAAGCCGTCCACCCCCTATTCCCCCTCAGGCCCTCCCCACACAGCTAGAACAGCAATACAAGGAGAGCCAGCAGGGGGCATGAGAGGGCACAGTCTAGGCAAAGCAAGTGTGGGCCGAGGTGACAGAACATACAGGGCTGATTCAGGTCACAGCCCTGTACGTCCTGCGGGGTCAGGGGGTACATGATACTTATTTCACCTCAGAGGTGGAATAAGCAGCATCTACCGGGTGATCAGGGCCAGAATAACCCCCCAGGGTTGGGGCCATGCACAGGTAGGTCCCTGCCACCTGATCTAGGCCCCGGCTGGGTCAGGTGGCAGGGAAGAAGAGGATCGGTGCCACAGGTGACCGGGGAGCCTGCAGGGAGGATGTCCCAGCAGGCATGCAGTGGCCTTCTGAGGACCTGATTCTGTATGCTGCAGGAACATTTTGCTCAAGCCAGGGACAGTCCAGATGGCCCGGATGTGCTCCTGATGGAATCAGGCCCTAGGTTTCGGCATGTAGGTCTCATTCAAAATGAAAAAAGAATAATGCGGTAAACAATTTAGAAAGTCAATAAAATGAGAAAAAAATATACATCTATATTGTCAGACGCTTGCTACCATAGTCCTTATTAGGCGGTCGCCTAGGGCGTGTGGTGCAAGCTGCCTTTATAAAGAAAACTCTGTAGCCGTGTGTTTAAGGCAAAATTATAATGAGGATTTATTCCCTTTCCCGTGTGGATTTCTGTTTTTCTCATACAGCAACAAAGGATTAAAGAAACTGTTTCTTCACAGCAAAATAACCAAAAATGCACCTTCTTTCACAAACAGGTATAACAATGCTCTTGCTTCCTTGATTAACATAAAGAGGTAATCTCATCCGAGATACAGAGCATGCAATCCATAGGGCTATAATCAATGTCCTGATTAGCGCTTTCCCATTGCATTTGTTCAGCGTCTAAACTTGTAAGTGGATAACACTCTTGTGAGGCAGCAGTTCTTGGGGCAAGGAACAGTTCTGTATAAGGGAAGTCCTGGGGACCTGCACTGGAGCCTATTTCTCTGAGGCTTCCCCTTTCCTTCCACCAAGGGTTTTCCTTCCACCAATTAACCATTGCTTTTCTAGCCGAGCCCACCTCTTGCCCTCTGGAGAAATTGGTGTACTTAGCTTTGTTTCTTGGATAACCAGCTTCCACTCCTTCCTCTCTTAACCAAGCACCTTTTCTTGGGCTGTAGCCTGCTTTGCCATGAGAGTTCCCTCAGCAATTGTCTGGTCTGGTCTGGTCTGGGCTGTGGTAACCTCCAGGAAAGGTTTCCCTTCTGCTGTTCCTTACTGCAGGGACACACCCGATGCTTCCTGGACCCAGCAAGCTCTCCTGCTTGTGACCTCTGCCCTCCAGCTGCTTACTCACTCTCCTTGGGACGATGCCCCCTCTGGCTTGGGAGACCTGTGCACAAGCACCTCCCCATGCACCTTCCAATGCACCTCTCCCTACTGGGATTTCCCAGCCACTTTTATCCTCCTGGCTCCTGCACGTTGTACGTGCTTCCTGGCCCAGGTTGACCTGATTAGCTTCCTGGCTTTCTACTGCGTCACAGCCAGTGTATGGAAAGTTTGTTCTACTATTTTCTGGAACCTTACAACCTGAATATGCTTTCTGGCTTTCTGCTGCGTCACATCCAGTGCAGGGAAAGCTTGTTCCACCATTCTCTGGCTTCTCATAACCTGAACATGCTTTCTGCCCAGGTGACTGCAAGATAAGCTCTTCCTTTTCTCCTGTATCCATGGGTTCTGTGCTGGCCACTGTATCACAATATAGACATATCATTCAAATAAATCAAAGGAAAGGGAAACCTATCAAAGCAACAGTGAAATGTTAGGCTATTGTAAAGAAAGATGAATAATAAAATGCTATAATGTTTTAGTTGAAGAGAACCGTAAAAAGTACTTCATATGAACACTGAGGTACTCAAGGCAACGTGACCTGAAATGTTTGTAAAAAGATTCTTGCACACATCAAAGAAAATGTGAACAAGTCACAAGATCACACGGAAGCTGAATGTTTCAAAAATGTCCAATTATAGAAACATGACGGCAGAAAAAGACCACATGGCCTAACTAGTCTGCCCTTCCATATCACCCACTACAACAGTCCCCTTTTCTCCTTAAGAGTTCCTCATGCTTCTTTGAATTCAGATACTGTCCTCATCTCTACCACCTCCACTGGGAGACTATTCCACGGATCCACTACTCTTTCTGTAAAGAAATATTTCCGCATATCACTCCTGAGTCTCTCCCCTTTCACCCTCATCCTATGTCCCTTTGGCCTTTTGGTGCTGCCAAAACAGCAGCAGAGATATACTGGGTGACGGTTGTCGGGGGAGGGAGGGCCAGAGGACTAAGATTTTTGTGGTATGCATTACCAGGCCATGGCAACATGTGAAACAGCTATAGAGTCACCAATATGCTGCAGCCAGTGTATCCACTGGGGCTAGTGGCACGGGGAAGAGAATGGTCACGGCCTTCTGTTGGCATAGTCTAATGGCACGTTAAGGGTCTGATTTATTAAGCAGCTCTCTTTTCCCATAGACAACGGGGAAACAGTGAATTAGGCCCTTAAAGTGGGGGTGGCGCAAATAATTTGTCAAGATCTACTGTAGCAGTGGGCAGCCTATGAACATGCCCCACTGTGTGGCACGGTGACCAGTTCCAGGACTGGAAGCTGATATCTCATATTATGAGATTTTCTAATTCTTGTTTTGGTTATATTGTTTTTAGACATAGTCAACCTTTCTGCACTTTTAGCAAATAAGAGAATTCAAATCTAATTTGTATCTTAAATGAAGGGGAAAAATGTAGTGTGTAAATATATTTATATTATTGATGCTTTTTGATTTAATGTGAATCATACTGTAAATATAGATGATTTTAAATAATGTGGTACCCTATATTTGGCTCTTGCATATAGGAAGAGAGGGTTAACAAGCAAACTGACCCTCTATTTCACTTTTTTTATACCATTTATATTCAAAGAAATGTTTTGTTTTGTTTTTTATCTCCTTTGCAGGCATGCAGGTCCCTGCAATGTGGGAAGGGCGTCTGCTTCATGCATGCAGGAGCTATGAGAATACAGCACATCACATGGTTTTAATTACAGAATATTCTTGTGTCGAGGAAAATGAAGAAAAAAGGTGTGGCAAAGTATTGAAAACATTGAAGGGGAAACAAAACACATTGCAATAACTCTGTCTTATCCCCCCCCGCCCCCCTTTGAATAATGATGCGTATCTTCTTGGATGTTAGCATGTCGCTTCTACCTGATAGCAGGACTTTCCTTTCTCAGACTGGAGGGGGCTGTTTTCTGGCAGATCCACTCTAAACTCTTCTTGCAGTTCTCCCAGTACAGAGCGTGACCCTTCACAGTCCCACAGCTATTTGCATCTGCAAAGCCCTTGATTCTGAGCCGGCAATTAGAAAAGGGTTGAGGTATTGCTGTTATCAATCATTCCACTCTCCCCCTCCGGGAGGTCACCTCTCCAGCTGTCCATTTCCAGGAATCCCTTTTGCTCCATCTCGATTCATCTCCCCATTTGCACTTTATTCTTCTGTATGTCCCTCCCCCTACCTCTGCTCAGTCCTGGGATGACCTTTTCTACTCTGTTCCCTCACGTCATCTTCCTGGGTGACTTTAATCTGCATTTGGTTTCTCCCTCTTGCCAGGGCCTTTACTTCCCTCCTTGATGACCTCTCTTTGAGGCAACATGTCCTGTTCCCGACCGATGTGGCTGGTCATACACTTGACCTTATTATTATTACACCTTTGCTTTCTCCCTCCCCCCCCCCCCATCTCTCTCTGCATTTCCATTACCCTGGACTGATCACATCTGCGTTGTTTTCTTTGCAGTTGTTACCTTCCTCTGATTTCCCCTCTGTGCCCCCTACTTCTCTTCCACCTTTGGTTAGGTGCCATTTGTCCCCCATACTTCACAGCTCTTCCACTCTGCGGATCAGCTTCTCCCACCAGACTTTGCTCTCTTGTCCCCAGATTCCTAGGCCCTTTCCTGCAATATCATCCTTACTGCTACTCTTGACAACTTAGCTCCCTCTTGTCCACTTCCTGATGCCCCCCCCCCCAATCGCCACCCTTGGTACCACCATGGTTTTTTGCTCCAGTCTCACCTCCGCTGAGTGGTCTTGGCACTCACACCCCTCTCCTGCTACACTGAGTATATTTCGCCAGTGGCATTATGAATACCGTTTGTCTATCAGTGAGGCCAAATCAGAGTACTATTCATTACTCATGTCCTCGGCCTCCTAGTCCTCCCGTCAGCTATTCTCGGTCTTCGGTGCTCTTTCCTCTCTTCCCATGTTTTCAATGTCTACTTTGTCCAGACTACTTTTCTAGCAAGGTCCTCTCACTCCATGCATCGCTTCCCTCCTGTCCGGTTCCACTTTCTCCCATTCCCCCAAACCCTCCCTTGTCCCCTTCCCCCCTCCTTCTCATTCCCATCCTCATACTTGGTCATTCTTCCATCTGCTCACTGCCTCTGAATTGGTCTCAACCCTGCCTCCCGTAAGACCACCTGTCTTCTCGACCCCATCCCCTCTAAGTGGCTTTTGGAGCCCTCGCCTATACTTCTCCCTCCTCTTCTTGCAATGTTGAATACCATTTTCTCCGTAGGTTCTTTTCCTACCTCCTGGAAACACGCACTGGTTTGTCCTCTACTCAAAACACCCTCCCTCCACTTCTCTGTGTTTTTCAACTGGCATCCAGTTTCGAACCTTTGCTTCCTGTCCAAGCTTCTAGAATACTTTGTCTTCTCACAACTCTAGTCTCATTTGCTTTCTGTCAATGCCCTTCACCCTCGGCAGTCCGGATTTCATGAGGGCCACAGCACTGAATCTATCCTTCTCTCCTTACTCAATTGAGGGTCATGTTGCCCATGAGCAAGGTGATCTCACTCTTCTTGTTTCCCTCGACCTTTCCTCAGCATTTGATCTTGTGGACCACCATCCCCTCCTTACCTGTTTGTCTGATTTCGGTATCTCTGGGGTTCTGTTGTGTTGGTTCTGGTCTTTTCTCACCGCACGCTCCTTCTCAGTTCTGTCTAATGCATCCACCTCCCCGGCTATTATGCTTTCCTGTGGTGCTTCTCAGAGCTTGGTTCTTTCTCCCCTTCTGTTTAATGTTTTCTTTGGCTCCTTTGTGTCTTTTTGTACAGCAGACGGGCATCTCCGCATCTGAACCCGGTCAAGACATCTGCCATGTGGATAACATTTGGGTCCCCATCCCTTTCATTAGCCCCCACTCTGGCTTCCTCCCTGATCTCACTGGTGCCCTCTTTTCGTTATCTGGGGGTCATCCTGCATTCCTCACTGTCCTTTTCTGAACACATTTCTTCTGTCTCCCATCACTCCTTCTTTTTCCTCAGACAGATTCATAATGTCCTCCTGTTCCTCTCCACAAATGCATTGGCCACACTTCTTCTCTCTCTTGTTACTTCCAGAATCGATTATTGCAATATTGTACTGGCCGGTCTCCCTCTACCAATTACACCATTTACAGTTGCTTCAAAACACCATTGCTCGTATTCTTACACTCTCCTCTCGCTTTGACCATGTCTCCCCCCTCCTTGCTCGCCTACACTGGTTGCCTGTTCTTTACCGCATACAATACAAACTACTTATCATGACTCAGAAGGCTATTCACACTTCTGTTCCCCGGTGCCTGGTCGATCTTCCCCACCGGCTCCTCTGCTCTGCTTATACTCACCACCTGGCTCTTCCTTCAGTTGTTCAAGCTCACCTTGAGCACACTCGAGGCACTGCTTTTCTCTTTATAGGTCCTGTGTTGTGAAACTCTCATCCCCCCCCCCCTTCTTCGCTCCGAACCCTTATTCCCCAGGTTTAACGTTGCTTTAAAGACGTACCTTTTTCACCAAGCATTCAATTTGCCTCTTCCATCGTAACCTGGCTTGCTGTTTGCCAGTTATGTGTTGAATATTGCCTCTCCTCTCTTATCTTTTCTGTCTCTTTCCTACCTTTCCTTTACTATTCTGTCCTATGAGTTACTTGCCGTTCCTTTGTTTTTCCATTTTCTAACAGTCATTTTATTTTATTGTAAACTGCTTTTATGCTCCAGCCCTAGCATTATATTCAGAGCCTCCATAAATAAATAAATATGGCAAAAAAAAGGGTGAAAAATTGACTCCTCACACATGGCTTGGATTGAACAGAGTACCAGTAAATATCAGCAGATGAGCTATCCAGTTGTTATCTTCTCATGTTTTCTATTGCTTTGACAAGGTGAGCATGAAAATCTTTTTCTTTCTCCAACGTGCAAACTTACCCTTAACCCCAAGCAGTGATGAATTTCAAGATGGAGATGAAACTAAAGTTGCAGTTTACATTAGTGACCAGAAGGTGGGGCACTAACGCCACTGTTGCTAAAATTCATTGTTTCTGCAGTTCCACATGCAATGAACATCTAGGAACTTGTTGGAGATACTTTTTTATATTTAATTGGACTACCTACAGCTTGATTTTCAACCCTTTTCTGTGCATTCAAGTAGAATAACGTGCCTGCCATATTTATTTTATTTTATTTAACATTTCTTATATACTGCCTTTCATATCAAGGCGGTTTACATTGAACAAACTGAAATTACATTGAACAGGGCATTATAACTTGGCGACAACTATTTTACAGGGAACATGGGCTATGGAGGGTTAAGTGGCTTGCCCAAGACCACAAGGAGCACCTGTGGGACTAGAAACCCCAGTCCTTCCGGCCCAAGGTTGCTGTCCTCTAGTGGGATTTGAACCCCCAACCTTCCGGCCTGAGGTAACTTGCCCCAACCACTAGGCCACTCCTCCGCCATATGACTTGCTCTGTTGCTGATACAAAAAAGGGCTCAAATTTTGAGAAAGCTAAGAAAGGCGTGAGCAGTATTGTCAGCTGTCAAGGGTTCAAACATACCTGTAAACTATTAATGCCGCTTTTAAAGAGCAGAAAAGCGTGACACATTAGAATGGGGGTTTCAGTTGCTAAAAATAGCCAAGGAGTACTTTGAATCCATCGAGAGGGTTTTTTTTAAAATTTATTGAATGAAATCCCGGAATTGGAAAAGACATCTGACTTGCCTTCAGATAAATATATATTCCCAAGAAACACTTCTCTACTGTCCAGACAATGTGACTCTAATTTATTACTGGATGGAATTAATTGGATGTATGATGCAATAAATCACTTCTAGCCAAGACAGGAGTCAGTGTGTGAGCAAGCAATAGACAATGGAAACTCCATAATGTAAAATATTTAGTGACCTTAAAATGTCCTTGTATGAAATTCATTCCCGGAGAGATCCCTATACCTTCCCCCATGTTTTGTCTCCTGAAAATTGGTGTGGCATTGGTTTTCCTGGCTCCTGCACTTACGACTAATAAATAAGCTGCACAGACGTTTATGTTCCAACAAGGTTAAGGCTATGTCTACTAAAATGCACTATCATATTATCACAGGCTAATACAATCGGTAACTATTGTGACTACTTGCTGGTCCTAGGTGGCTGCCTAGAGCCGGGTAGCATTGTGATGTGGAAGAAATAAGGACTCTGTAGTTGTGGTCCAAATGAAAAGATGGGTTTTATTCCCCTTCCCTTCCCCTTTTTTTTTTTTTTCTTTTTCTTTTTGCTCCCTCACTGGGGTTCTCAGTCCCTAAGATACCTCCTCAGAATCCCACCCCGGCTGTCCCAGATACTAATACCTGAGACAGGTGGTGATTCTGGCCTTGAGAAGGTTCTTGACTGCTCCCGGTTCTTGTAGCTGTCTGGGCGTGGTTCCAGCTCCTTCTGGTCGCGTCCTCTGGCGCTGGTGACTCCGTCCCACTTGCACGGCGTCCTCTTTTTGCTGATATCCAATAACTACGCCATTTGTGACTACTTGCCGGTCCTAGGCGGCTGCCTAGAGCCGGGTAGCATTGTGATATGGAAGAAATAAGGACTCTGTAGTTGTGGTCCAAATGAAAAGATGGGTTTTATTCCCCTTCCCTTTAGGATGTTACAGCATGCGGGACAACATAAATGAAATGGTTGAATTCACCAGGTAAAAAGGGTTTTTTAAACCAGAAAGGATAAATACTGCTTTCACTCAGCAATACAGTCCAGTATTTACACGGTGCACAATATCTCTCAGTGATACAGTCCAGTATTTCCCTGTGCACAATATCTTTTAGCAATATTTCCAGTATTTTCACCGTGTACAAAATACTACTTCTTGCTTGACTTCAATAAAGACTTTCCCAATCATCAGGCACTTCTTCCTCACCTTCTGTTGTTACAGGAATATTCTCTGTGCTACAGTTCTTCCCATGCCTGGGGGTATAACTTATTCCTGTGTAAGGACTGGGAGTCCTTATGAAACTGTATCCTGTACCTTGCCTTGGGTAAACCTCAGTAATTACCCTTGAGAGCTGCCTTGGAGAGTCCCTGGTATTAGGAGCTGTTCTGGGGATTCCTTCCCCTGGCTTGGCTATAAGAGAGACCCTTTGTTGGTTGTCTGCATGGCTTTTATCCCTGGGATTCCTTTTCCTCCCGTTTGCATAAGCAGAGTAATTATCTTCTATTCTGCCAAAGATAAGTTCCAATCCGTCTGCCTCCAACCAAGGCTTTCTCTCTGCCCTGTACCTTTCTGTGAGGGAAAGCTGTTTGTGAGGCCTGGCTGATGGCCTCTCACTCCCTCTTCCCTGGGTGCTCCTCTGTTCGGGATCTCTGCTTTCTATTAGCTGAGCAGTTTGGGGAGACCTGACGGCAGCTTTGCTTAAGTCTCTTGGATTGATCAGCCTTCCTCCCCCCAGCAGTGGTTCCCTCACGTACCGTATCTTGTGGCAAGTGCTTGGGATCTTCTCTCTCAGCTTTTCTCCCAGGTTGCCTGAAACAGCAATCAGAGGTCCCTTGAGCTCTGCTCTCCACTTGGCACTTAAGCTCTGGTCTCACCTCTAACTCAGGCTCCAGCTTACTCTGCCAGTGTTCCTCTTGCTGCTTCCCATTCTCTATCTCAGTTGCAAACTCTTGCTCAAACTCCAATGCTCCAGCTATCAGCTTAGCCTCCAACACTCCAGCTACCAGCTCAGCAGGCATTGCTTCATCTCCCAGCTCGGCCTCAGTCTGCCTGTGTGAGATTTCATAGCTGCTTTTATCTCCCAACTCACTCAACTTGGAACATGACTCTGAGTTCAGGTGGGCCTGATTGGCATTTCCAATTCTCACTATGTCACACAGACTCTGTGGAATGTTTGCTTTCCCCTCTCCTGCCTCACTGCTCCGGGCCTGCAGCAACTGCCCCTGAGGCTGCCAGGTAAGCTCTTCTTCTATTTTATTTCCTAATGCTTCACGGTCTGTGTTTTGTAACTCTTGCCAGGCAAGCCCTTCCCCCACACTGTCTTTTACTATCTCAGGCTCAATGCTATCTGGCTTCTGACAAGGGAGCTTTTCCTGTATATTGTTTCTTAGTGTTTCAGGCTTAGTGCTCTCTATCTCCTGGCCAATAGGCTCATTCTCTGCACTAGCCTTTACTACTTCACCTTTTATGCTATCTACCCCATGACACTATGTCCCATTGCATAAAAAAGGAGCTCTAGTAAATAATATTATTATGTATTCATAAATCCTGTCCTAGCGCAAGAGTCTTCATTAATAAGTAATTTTTTTTCATTAATGAGTCAAAGAATTGCTTCCCTCACTCATAAACATTGAGAATAATGCATTTATCTCATGGGCAACAATGACGTTTTTTCACTACAATAGCACATATGTCATGTAATGAATATTTGCGCATGTTTCCATCAGCAGATATTACCTTTCCATCTAATCAGCAGCTGTGGCAACATTGCATGCATTGCACATTCTCACCTGGTACAAGGCCCAGGAATTCTGCTGTCAGATTTACAAGGACCTTGTGACGGTTCATTCTGACCAGGAGCAGAGACGGCTGGCCAGCTTAGCTATAAATGATGAGGCTTGGATTGGGTTCTACAGGACATCAGAGGGCCCATGGTGCTGGAGCGATGGCAGAGCCACACCTTTCACTGACTGGGTGCTTAAATCACCCCAACACGTCCGCTGAGAGCTTATATTGACGCATCTTTTCCAGACACACTTCAATCCCACATAACCTCTTTCACCATGCACAAGGGAAAGAGCGCTACACGTCAAACACCTATAGACTCAGACAACCTGTAAATATGTACATACATGTGTAATCAATGTCTTGCAATCAAGTGTAAACCTGTAATCTGAATGTTTGTGTCCTGTACTGAATCATTATGTATGTTTTAATCCATGGCCTGTACAACCATACTGTTATGTATAGCAAACCGCTGCTGATCGCTGGAAGTAGCGTGATATAAGTGTACACTAAATAAATAAATAAATATTGTGCTAGGATAAAGCAGGGCAAGTCGAATGACCGTGAGTGCAGCCGTCAACACATCTGTTACAAAGGTACAACCCTGCCTGTCCCCTCCCTATACCTGTAAATGCATTTACTGAGGGCTGCAGAAAGCGCTCTTCGGTGTTTATGGAGTCACTTCACACATTCTTATATTCTATGTGCCAAGGTCACAAGTGGCCACATGGTGTCAGCTAAGATAGGGAACCTTTAACTTTACAAAAATGCAATGCAGTGTGTGCCTCTGAGTCAATGCTGACACCTGGTGACCCAGCAGCTCCTGGGCTTTCTTGGCAGTGTGACTGGAAGTAGATTGCCAGGCCTTTCTTCCAAGGCAATGGAGGGTTAAGTGACTTGCCCAGGGCCACAAGGACAAAGCCCCAAATTATGCTTTAAAAATGAAAATTGTATGACAAAATAATTAGATGCATACAAAATAACATCATGGCAATTCTTATATTTCTTGGTAGAAATATGAAGTATAGGAGTATTTGAACCTTCTCAGAAACAGATACAGTTACTGTAACACATTGACACAGAGATAATGTCTACAGTACATCATTCCAGGGAGCCGGCACCTCAGTCCCCTTCCTCACCCTGGACATCTGTCAAGTGCATGTAAAAATACTCACAAACATCCAACATACAGCATAACACACAAATGATGCAACACACAACTAAAATAATTTTGTGCTGCAGTGAGTGAAAATGTTGTTCCAAATTGAAATGTTACAAAATAAATGTTGTATTATGTTGTGTAAACCCAGTGTCTGGTGGTATTTCTCTGCAGTAACCGTTCGCTCTCTTTTCCTCTCATTCTGCGGCTTCTCCTTCTCTTTCTTTACCCTCCGTCATTTTCGTGCCATCCGCTTCTTCCTTGCCCTTGCTGCTCAAACCACTGTCCTCTTGTCTACAGTCATCTCACGGTTAGACTACTGCGATATCATTTACTCAGGTCTGCCACAGTATGAATTGAAACGTTTACAATCAATCCAGAATACAGCAGTACAAATTCTCTCACATGCTAAGAAATTTGATCATGTCACCCTGTTACATATCAATCACCACTGGCTCCCAGTGTACTTTCAAATGTATTTATTTAACAGTTCTTTTATACAGCTTCATCTTATAGCCAAAGCGGTTTACAAGGAACAAGAACAGAACTTTACATAGAACATAAGTTTTAAGAAAATAACCAATTACATTACAACATTTCATAAATTTATAGAAAGGTGTTAGGGAGAGATCAGGTAAAGAGTAGGCAGAATTAGGGTGAAGTCTTTGTATGGGTGATTGAGCGTCATTGAGTGGGTTAGGTTTTAGAGGCTTGTTGAGGTTAGGTGCCTGGGTTGAACTGGCCTTTGAACAAGTGTATTTTGAGGTTTATTTTGAAGTCTCCGAGGGAATTGGTGAGGCGCATTTCCAGGGGGAGGGCATACCATAGTTTAGGAGCGAAGAGAGAGAAGGCCCGCAAGGCTGTGGATTGCTTGCATTTAGTTAGGGTTCTTTCCATTCTTAATAGGTTCTGTGAGGTGGTTCTTCTTGCTCTTGAACTGTGGTCGGTTAGAATGAATGTCTGGTTACTGGCTGCAGAGAATTCTGAAGGTGGTTAGTAAGGTTTTATATCTTACTCTCATATATATTGAAAGCCAGTGTAGTTGTTGCAATGTGGGAATGATGTGATATCTTCTAGATGAGTTTGTTATGATTCTGGCCACTGTATTCTGTGGCATTTGCAGTGGCTGTATAGTTGCTTTCAGAAGCCCTTAGTATATGATGTTACAATAGTCCATGATTGAGGTAATGAGAGCGTGGTATACATCAGTAAAATTTGTGAGATCAAGTAGAGGTCACAGATTGTGTAGGGTTTTTGTTTTGTAGTAGACTGTGTTGACTTGGACATTGTAGCCATTACAGAAACATGGTTTAATGAATCGCATGAATGGGATACAGCCATAGCTGGCTATAATCTATTCAGAAGAAACATAGAAAGTGGAAAAGGAGGAGGAGTAGCCTTGTATGTCAAAAGCAATATTAAAGCTACTGAAATGCAGGGGGCATGGGGAAAAGAAGAAGCGCTCTGGATTGTGTTGGAAAGAGGAGATGGCACTGTCATCCATACTGCTGTAGTCTACAGACCTCCAACTCAAATCGAAGAGATAGATAACGAATTGATTATAGATATTGCCAAGATAGCCACAAAGGGGGAAGTGATCATATTGGGTGACTAATCTACCGGATGCGGATTGGATTACTCCTTCTGCAAATCTGGAAAGAAGCAAAAAAATTGTGGATGCTTCCCAAGATGCGTTACTTAGACAAATGGTGATGGAACTAACCAGGGAAAGCTCATTGCTGGATTTAGTGCTCACAAATAGAGGAACACAGAAATGAATATAGGATCAAACTCAAAGAGACAAAAAGAGAAATAAGGATATCAAAATCAAAGGCAGAGGAAAAGATGGCTAAAGATGTGAAGTGTGGCGACAAAACTTTCTTTCGGTATATGCGGGAAAGGAAGAAGATCGGAGGTGGAATTGCAGGACTCAGAAGTGCTGGAAACGGACTCGTAGAAAGTGACATTGAAATAGTGAAATTGCTAAACAAATAAATACTTCTGCTCCGTTTTTACTAAAGAAAATCCTGGAGAAGGACCACCTGTGACTCCCAAATATAAAAATGGGAATTGCAGGACTCAGAAGTGCTGAAAAAGCGAATAGTGGACTTTCTCAAAACCAACAGATTGCAAGATCCGAGGCAACATGGTTTTACCGAAGGACGATCTTGCCAAACAAATCTGATAAGAGTTCTTTGAATGGGTGACCAGAGAACTAGATCAGGGGCATGCGATGGATGTCATCTACCTGGATTTCAGCAAAGCCTTTGATACTGTTCCTCATAGGAGGCTTATACATAAACTCAGTAGTTTGGGGATGGGTCCCAAAGTGGTAAACTGGATGAGAAATTGGTTGACTGACAGACGGTGATGGTAAATGGTGCTCACTCTGATGAAAGGAAGGTGATTAGCGGGGTGCCCCAGGGTTTGGTCCTGGGCCCGGCACTGTTCAATGTATTTGTGAGTGATATTGCTGAAGGGACTGCATGGAAAAGTCTGTCTTTTTGCAGATGACACGAAAATTTCCAACAGAGTGGACTCCCCTACGGGAGTGGTTAACATGAGGAAAGATCTACAAAAGCTGGAAGAATGGTCTAATGCTTGGCAGTTAAGATTTACTGCGAAGAAGTGCAGTGTCATGCACTTGGGAAGCAGAAATCCAAGGGAACTGTATGCGATAGGGGGTGAGAGGTTAGTATGCACGGTTCAGGAGAAGGACCTTGGTGTGATTATCTCTGATGATCTCAAGGTGGCAAAACAGTGCGACAAGGTGGTGGCAAAAGCCAGGAGGATGTTGGGTTGCATACAAAGAGGAATCACCAGCAGAAAGGAAGAGGTACTAATGCCACTGTACAAGTCACTGGTGAGGCCTCACTTGGAATACTGTGTTCCGTTTTGGAGACTGTATCTTGCAAAGGATGTAAAAAGACTGGAAACTGTTCAGAGGAAGGCAACCAAAATGATTTGGAGCCTGCGTCAGAAGCCTTATGAGGAGAGACTTGAAGACCTAAATATGTACACTCTGGAGGAGAGGAGGGATAGGGGAGATATGATTCAGACCTTTAAATACTTAAAGAGAAATAATGAACAAACAAACCTCTTCCAAAGACGGGGAAACTGTAAAACTAGAGGGCATAACATGAAGCTGCAAGGTGGTAAATTGAGAGGCAATGTCAGGAAATACTTTTTCACTGAAAGGGTGGTGGATCTTGGAATGCCCTCCCGATGGAAGTGGTGGGGGCAAATACAGTGACGGAATTCCAAATGACATGGGACAGACATAGTGGATCCCTTTACAGCAACAGGATAAAATCAAAATAAACTGAACTATCTAACTTCTCAACAAATAGGGGTGTCCTAGATAGAGCGGTGGCTTCACCCCTAAACAAAGACATGGGGAGGGGTGGCCTGCAAAGAGCGGCAGATGCATCTACTCTTGCCATCTTGCTGGGCAGACTAGATGGACCATACTTTATCTGCCGTCATTTACTATGTTACTATGACTACATTTTTTATGTGAAGAAGGAAGTTGAGGTTCTGGTTGAGTGTAATTCTCCCAGTGGAAGTGGTAGAGATGAGGACAGTATCTAAATTCAAAGAAGCATGGGACAAACACAGAGGATCTCTAAAGCAAAAAAGGGGACTGTTGTAGTCGTTGATATGGCAGGACAGACTAAATAGAAACATGATGACAGAAAAGGCCTATGTTTCTATGTTTAATTCCTAAGTATCGATCTTGGTTCCTAATATGAAGAGGAGCTCCTGCTAGATATAAGGATGATGGTGGGGAAAAGGATTGATTTCTTGTAACATGGAGGACTTCTGTTTTTTTTGTAGTTGATATGGAGGTTGTTATAGATGAGTCACTGTGAGATATTTTGGAGGCATTGGCCAATGGTTGTGCAATCGAGATTGTTAGTAGAGAATGTGGTGTACATTAGGATGTCGGCTGCATAGAAATGGTTTTGGATCTTATGTTTCTGTGTAACATTACATAGGGGTTGGATGAAAATATTGAAAAGTAGGGAGGGTAGGGCTAAACCTTGTTGGAGTTGGAATGGGGGGAGGTTAGTGTACCGATCTTCACTTGCTGGGTAAGGTCCTGTAGGTATGATGTGAACCATTGCAGTGTTTTGTAGTCCGATTGATTGGAGTCATTTAAGGAGTTAGTTGTGGTCTATTGAGTCAAAGGCAGCTAAGAAGATGACTATAAATCCTTCATTTAGTTTTTCTGTTTCTTTGATTAAATTGTCCAAGAGGGCAGTAATTAGAGTTTCCACTCCATATAATGGTCTAAAACCATGATCTTGAAGATCAAGAGGTGGATGGGATTCAATATGGTTTTGGAGCTGTAGTTGAACTATTTTTTCAATGATTTTAACCACAAAAGGCATGCTGGATATGGGTTTGTATGAGGAAGGTTGTTTTGAGTCTACAGAGGGTTCTTTTTAGTAGAGACCTGATGGAAGTACATTTAAGGGCCTTGGGTATATACCTAGAGTCAAGAGATATTTGTATGATTTTGAGTAGGAAAGGGTTAAAATCCTGTCTAGTGACTTTTATCCAAAAAACTGGTCAAGGATTGAGCAGTGAGATAGTGGTGTTCAGGTTGGAGATTATAGTGTCTAGATGTTTTGGTGAAGTGCTGGAAAAGATCTTCTAAGGGTTGGTGGGGATAACTGATGTTGATTCATATAAAATACAAGATGATTCTTCTGATCTACAAATCTTTCCAAAACACTGCCCTAGAATATTTGCCCTCTCTCATCTGCTCATATGTCCCTGTTCACCGTCTTCATTCCCTTCATGCCAACCAACTACACTTACCCCCACCTGCTAAGGCAAAATCAGAATCGACACGCCACCCCACTTTCTTCTTTACAGCCCACTGACAAGTATGCATCTCACTCTAAAGACCCACCTTTTTGATCAGACTTTCGGAACTGAGGGTTAGGGGGTTCTCTGGGTGGTTGTGCTGGTGTGAGCCAATAATTGTTTAATCTTTTCTTCTTTGTTTCGTGTTTCTTCTTCTTTCCTATTCACAATGGCATTCCTTTCTGCATTCCATTTTTATGATTTTGTTTTACCCAATTTTAATTTTATTTGAACTTGGATTGTAAACCGCTTTGATTGTGAGCAGAATGGCGGTATATTACGCCTAATAAACCATAAATCATATGTGGCTCTTTCCATCCCACTGCTGCCCCTCAACCATAAGAATCAGATCTGCTGCCGCCTTCTTAGGACTCATCTCCCGTCTAGGACCCCCTTCCCTATGAAGCATCCCCTCCAAATCAGGGATCCCTCCCTTAACCGCCAATACTCCCCCCCTTCCAATAAAATTCCCATAAAAGATTTAGAGAAGAGCCACCAAAATGGTAAAGGGGATGGAAGGATACCCCTATGAAGAAAGGCTCAAAAGGTTAGGGCTCTTTAACATGGAAAAGAGACGGCTGAGGGGAGATATGACAGAAGTCTATAAATTAATGAACGGAGAGGAACAGTCCATAAATCATTATTAAAAAGGGACCCAGGATATCAGTGCTTGACCCAATACAAGCATTGTGGAACCTGTCTCTTTTGGGGAAACTGCTAGGTACGTATGACCTAGACTGGCCACTGTTGGAAACAGGATACTGGGCTTGATGGACCTTGGTCTGACCCAGTATGGCATATCTTATGTTCTTATGTACCCCCTTGCAGCTTCATGCAATGCCCTCTGGTTTTACAGCTTCCCCGTCTTTGGAAGAGGTTTGTTTGTTCATTAATTCTCTTTAAGTATTTAAAGGTCTGAATCATATCTCCCCTATCCCTCCTCGCCTCCAAAGGGTACATATTTAGTTCTTCAAGTCTCTTCTCATAAGGCTTCTGACGCAGGCTCCAAATCATTTTGGTCGCCTTCCTCTGAACAGTTTCCAGTCTTTTTACATCCTTTGCAAGATAAGGTCTCCAAAACTGAACACAGTATTCCAAGTGAGGCCTCACCAGTGACTTATATATATTCTACATCCACAGAAACTCCTCCCTCAACAATGGGTGCAGAGCAGAAGTAGGACATTCACCCACAGAACTCAATATATTTAAAAAAAATCTGTTTCTGGTGATCTAACAAACATTCTCCAGTAACAGGCATATTGGGAACTAATATAAAACTCTACAAACATCACCTATTATCTACAAGGCCAAATCAACCATACCATACCAGGATAAACTTCCAAAACTCACATAAGGGGCCTACCCAGAAAAATGACACAATATAAATATTGCTGTAATCCCTAGAACATCTTTACACTTATTTGAAAAGCTGAACAAGTCAAATTACTACAGAATTGTATAAATCCCTATGTACAAACTTCATGTTAACAGAACATATGGCCTCAGTCACACACTCAGGACACAGACCCTCAACCAAGTACAGAATAAGTGACTATAGCCTAAAGTAAAAAAATATATATATGTAGACAAAAATTAAACTGAATCCCCAAGAAGCCAGACTCTGCATGCAGTGCAACATCAAAGAAATAAGAGATGCAGTTCTCCATAAATATCACACAAAATCCAACAACTAAATTGAAAATAGAATTTTTATTTCTACCTTTGTTTTCTGACCATTTTATTCACTGATCATGCTGGCCCTGATCTGAGGTGTCTGCTTTCATGTCTTCTCTTAGCTCTCTTTCTATGATCTACAGTCCATCTGTCCTCCCCCAGTATCAACCCTCTTTTCCAGTCCTCCCCTCCCAATTTCAGCCCCCTTGCATTCCCAGGACTGCCACTGGTGTCCATTCCCTTCCAGTCCCCCTCCTTCCCCACTTGTCCAGCCCCTTCTAGTCCAAATGCCATCCCAGTGCCAGGGCCCCCTCCTCTTCCAGCCCCCACCAACATTATCCAGCCACCTACCAATCCCATCCCCAAGTGTCAGTTCCCTGCCAGTCCCCCTCCAGTCTCATCCCCAGGTGTCATCTCCCTTCTATCCCTCTCTTCCGTTCCCTAGTGTCAACACCCTTTCAGTCCCATCACCAGGTATCAGCACTCCTTTCCAAGCTTCTCCTCCCCTCATGTCAGTCCCCTTCCAGCCCCACCTTCCCCTATATCAACTCCCTTCCAGTCCCCTCCTACCCCCATCTTCCCCTGTGTCAGCTCCCTTCCAGCCCGCTCCTCCCCCCATGTCAGCCCCGTTGCAGACTCCCACTTCCCCTCATGTCAGTTCCATTCCAGCACCCTCCTCCCCCCTCGTGTCAACTCCATTACAGACCACACCTTCCCCTCATGTCAGTTCCTTTTCAGCTCCCCTCCCCTGTGTCAGCGCCCTTCCATCCTCCATCTTCCCTTGTGTTAGCTCCCCCGCAGACCCACCCTCGCCTTTCCCTGGCAGCTGCGGGTTCTGTGCTAACGATACTTAGTTTAAATAAAAGTGAAGCTGTCCCACCTCGGTGAAGGAACCCATGCAGCTGCATCCCGCCCCCAAAGAGATGGTCCAGAGGACAGTCACTAAAATGGTTAGTGGTCTTCATCGTAAAGCATATGAGAACAGATTTAAAGATCTATTTATGCATACATAGAAACCTCTAAGGTTCTGCCTTATTTAAGCAGTAGAGACTAGTGGTTCTACTAAATTATTGCATTGTAACCTTTTGTGCCGCCCATGGTTTCCAGAATATGGGAGAACTCGGGCTAACCTACTGAAGAGGGCTTTAAACTAGATTTGTTGGGAATGGATGAAGAAAGCCCTCGGGTAGGTAAAAATGGCGACATCTGGAAAGTGTTACATACTAATAATGCCTGTACTACTACTACTATATATATATATATATATATATATATATATATATATATACTGTGATGAGGTAACTAGTACAGAGCCTATGTTATATGAGGAAATGGCTAGCTCAGAGCCTATGTTAATAGGAAAAGAGGAAGAGCTTACCTCACAAACAAATAGGCAGCAAACATATTCAGCTTTCAAAAAGCCCAAGTATAGGGGAGAAAACTTTCCATTCACAAAAGGTGACGCAGCAGAAAGCCAAAAGGCTAATCAAGCTCACCTGAGTGGAAGGGCATGTACAACGTGCAGAGAACAGGAGCATAAAAACTACAGGGAAAGCCCAGTAGAGGAGCAAAGGGAGGGGCTGGAGCCAAGGCAGCAAAGGCAGGAGCAGAAGCCAAAGGGTGGAGCAGGCTGTAGCTGCAGAGGAGTCTCCCAAGCCAGAGGGGGCCTCGGTCACTGGAGAGTGAGTAACCAAGAGGAAGGAAGTCCTCTCAACCAGCAGACCTTGCTAGGACTAGGAAGTAAAGGAAGTGCCCCGGTAGCAAGAGGCAGCAGACACAGACTCTCTTCAGAAAGTGATTACAACTTAGACCCGGCTACAGAGACGTGGAAATCTTGGAGAGGAGCCAGCCAAAGCCCAGAGAGAGAAGCTCATTACCCAGGGACAAAAGCTAAGTACCCTGTTGTAGCTAGAGGGAAAAAGCCAGGCATTGCCAGCAGAGCAAAACCCAGTAGTTGTGAGGAAAATCCCTATTGGAGAAGGAACCTGAGAGATACCGTTCCTAGCACAGGACTCTTGAACCCTGTTGATGTAGAGCACTTACCAAATAGAATAACCACTGTCATTCAAGGGAAGAGCTGTGAGGATTTCAGTTGTAAAGATTGTTATGTGCCTCCAAATACAGACCATGAGCAGATGCAATGGGAAAACCAGGAGTGTGATATAGAACCGGATTCCATGGATTGCACGCTTTGTCTGTCTGATGAAATTACATCCCTATGTTAGTCAAGCAAGCAAGAGTTCTGTGATACCTTGTGCTGGCGAAGAGTTTATTTTCTATACTGTGAAGAAACAGTTTTACTTTTGTGTTCCATTTGTGCTGTTCATAAAGAATCCTATGTGGGACGGGGAATAAAACCCGAATTATTTATTTTGCCTTAATTACACAGCTACTGACTATTTCTTTAATAAGGCAACCCACACCTCACGGCCCTAGGCGGGCGCCTAACAGAGCCAAAAAGGGGTGCTGGTGACAAATATATATATATATATCACACATATATACAAGGCATACGCAGCGCTGTAAAGGCACATGTAAAAGATGGTCCCTGATCATAAGAACTTACAATCTAGTCAAGACAGATAGCACAACAACTGATGACAGTATGGGAAATAAGATGTTGAGGCTTTAATAGAAGAGGCTGACTTGGATTTAGTGGCAGTTCGGGGGTCATGCTTAATGGATAACCATGACTGATATAATTATATTTGGTTATAATTTATTCAGGAACTACAGGGTGGGAAGAAAGAGAGGAGGAGTGGCACTATATGTAAAAATAATATTAAAGCAACAGAATTGCAGGGTTTACAGGAAAAGGAGGCAGTGTGGTTTAAACTGGAAAGAGGGAATGGAGCATCTATTTGCATTTGTGTTGTATACAGACCTCTTTCGCAGGCAGAAGAAGTGAACAGAGATTTAACTGAAGGTATTCATAGTATTGCTATGAAAGGAAAAGTGCTGCTGGTAGGTAATTTCTGTATACTGGATGTTGTTTGAGATAATCTTGCTGTGGTGTCATCTAGAAGTAAGGAGATTCTGGAGTCTCTACAGGGAGAACTATTTCATAAACTGGTAACAGAACACATGTGAGGGAGCCATACTGGGCCTGGTGCTTATTTATTTATTTTATTTATTTACATTCTCTTATATACCGCGCTATTCTGCATCAGTGCGGTTTACATTGAACAAACTGAAATTACATTGAACAGGGTATTATAACTTGGAGATAACTATTTTACAGGGAACATGGGCTATGGAGGGTTAAGTGGCTTGCCCAAGACCACAAGGAGCACCTGTGGGACTAGAAACCCCAGTCCTTCCGGCCCAAGGTTGCTGTCCTCTAGTGGGATTTGAACCACCGACCTTCCGGCCTGAAGTACCTTGCCCCAACCACTAGGCTACTCCTCCACTCCTCCACTTATGAATGGGGAGAGCATTTCTGATGTTACAGTAGGTGATCATCTCACATCTAGTGATCATCGATGGTGTGGTTCAATATTAGGACAAGAGCTGATACAGTTCATTCAAAAATCAAGGTCATAGATTAACTTTGCCAAGATGGGACAATAGCTCAAGGAGTCGTTAGCAGAATGTGAAAAGCTAGGGGATGCAGAAAAGCAGTGGGTGAAACTGAAAGGGGATATTTTAAGGGCAACAAACCTTTTTTTCAGGATATTAAGTACATGTAAAAGGAAGCCAATATGGTTCTCAAAGGTAGCTGAAAAGGTGAAGAAAAAGAGGGTGACCTTTATAAAATACAAGAGATTGCGGAAAGAGGAAGACAAGCATTGATATTTGGAAAAACTAAGAAGCAAGGAAAGCAGTCAGGAAAGCAAAGAAACGAATGAAAAAAAAAATAACCAATGTAGTAAAATGGGGAGGCAGACATTTTTCAGATATGTTAGTGAGAGGAGGATGTGCAAAAGTTGTTTTCTCATCCTCAAGGGTGAAGGGGGTGAATATGTAGATGTTGATGAGAATAAAGCGGAATTGCTTAACAAATATTTTTGTTCTGTGTTCATAGAAGAGAAGCTAGGAGCAGGACCACAGAACCCTTTGATAAATAGGAAAAGAAGTTAAGCAGATCTTGAACGATTTTCAGAAGACTGTATTCGTGAGGAGCTATCTGAACTAAAAGTATAGAAAGCAATGTGGCCAGATGAAATACATCTGAGTATTGAAGGAAAGAGAAGTTCTAGCAGCTCGACTATCTGACTTTTTCAGTGCTTCTTTAGAGTCAGGAGTGGTTCCAGATGACTGGAGAAATGCGCATGTGGGCCCTTTTCACAAAAGCAGAAGTAAGGAAGAGGTTGGGAACTGCAGTCTGGTTAGCCTGATCTCTGTGGTGAGTAAACCAATGGAAACAGTGCTAACAACAGCGAGGTTTCAGCAAGAAAGCAGTTGGCACTTTCATGAGCTCCCCAGGTGAATGCCTGCAACAGTGGAAAGAATTCGTCCAACAGCTATACAGCCACAATCTGCCCCAGGGGCCACCACCCATCGACCTACCAGAGAATCCATCCTCGACAGTGAGCCAACAGTTGAAGTGAAGAGTGTAATAAGATCATTGAAGAAAGGAAAGGTGCCTGGAGTGGACCAAGTCACTGCCGAAATGATCAGAGCTAGGGAGACATCGTGCTGCAATGGCTTCACATCCTCCTAACACTCAGCTGGTTCCATCAGTTCCATCAGCAAGGAAAAAGCCATCATCGTGCCAATCCTGAAGAAAGGCAATAGCCAGGAATGCAAGAACTACTGCAGCATCAACCTCCTTTCAATCATTGGCAAGGTGTTCATGAAGATCATACAATCAAGGCTGCAGAAACATCGTGAACAGACCAGCCAAGAAGAACAAGCAGGATTTAGGCCACATCAGGGCTGCACCACTCAAATATTCACCATTTGTTAACTGGCAGAGTAATGGATCAGGTGTTGAAAGCGAACTATCATCGTCTTCATTGACTTCAAATCCGCATTTGACTGTGTTCACTGGCCCGCCCTGTGGAGGGCACCAAAGAACAAGCATGTGCCGCTGAAGATCATCCAACTTCTCCAAGCATCACACAATGGCTCAACCAGTAGCATGAGGATCTAGAATGAACTATCCAAGGAATTTCCTATCCAAACTGGAGACCAACAGGGAGATGTTGCCTCACCCCTGTTTTTCAATATTGTGATCGATACCATTATGAGGTAAACATTTGAGAACAGATGCGGGGTCCAGTACGACATGAACAACTTCCTGACCGACTTGATGTTCGCAGATGACAGTGCCATATTTGCTGACATAGATGCTAGGGCCATGACATCCTTTACCACATCACCAGCATTGTCCAGTCTTACAGCCTGTGACACAGCAGCTGGCACAAAGCCCATGTAGTTAGGGGAAAGTAAGGAACTTACCTCAGAATCAGCTGGGCAGCAGATAAACTCAGCTCATGTAGAATTAGCTGAGCAGCAAACAAACTCTGCACAAGAGAAGCAAAAAGGCATTAGAGTAAAATGTCCTTGCACTAGTCCTGACGTAGCTAGAAGCAGGAAGGCTAATCAGGAACACCTGTTCTCAGAAACCCAGGCAGCATGCAAAGAAAACAAGGATAAAAGCTGCAGGGTAGAACCAGGGAAGGCCAGTAGGGGCAGCGGCCTGGGAGGACTAAGCCAGCATCCAGTGAATACACGTCATGCTGGAGGAAACCCACTGAGGGAAGGAAGCAGTAGGTGTGGCAGCAGAGCAGGAAACAGCCAGCACCATGCCCAGGACCCTGCTAGGATTCCTGGTAGTTGGAGAGCCCAGGAGAGAGCTGCCAGAAGCCCAGATATAAGAGACAGAACCACAGCTAAGAGGTGGGAACCTAGCTTTGCTAAAGAAAAGGCAAGAAGTTCTGTTTGGTTTGAAAGGCAAGGGCGTGGCACCAGAAGTAACTTTGATACTGAAAGTTATACAGTAATTCCACCAGCGTGGAGAAGAAGGGAAAGCCAGAAGGAAGCTTTTAATATACCAGGCATTCAGAGCCCTGGATTTAAAGAGCCCTTTCTAGAAAAGTTAGCCCATGACTCACAGGAGAGTTTTAAGGAAGACAGCAGCTGTGAAGAGTGTGACCCATATGCAATTGTAAGTGACTGAGTTAACGCAGTGGGAGAACAGCGGCTATAATTCTGACCCTGTGCCCATGGATTGTACAATTTGTTTATCTGACGATATAGTATCTTTATGTTGAACGTGTGCAAAGCAACCAGCTGATGGTCCCTAAAGGAAAGAAGATATTTTTCTGTGCAACAGTTCTTTTGTTTCATATTGTTTGTTGTATCCCAGGAATATCCCATCAGGGCAGGGAATAAAGCCCCAATATTACTTTTGCCTTACCACTTGACTACAAGACTCTCTTTGTATTAAAGGCAACTTAAATCTTAACACCCTAGGCAGCCGCCTAATAGGTTCATAGGAGGTAGCTATCACTCACTATGTCTCACAAGCCTAAGAATCAATGCAGACAAGACCAAAGTTATGACGATAGATGGCTCACAGGCCAATGTTCACTTCGATGGAATCCAAATCAAGCAGATTCAAGAATTTAAATACCTGGAATCACTGGTGCAGGAGAAGGTGGCATCCATTACTGGAGTCCACATCAGGAATGGCCAGGCAACAGTAGCGTTCACCTCGCTCAAATGGTGCCTCAGGAAGAAGGCTGATATTTCCATCAAGACCAAAATACGCCTCTTCCGAACTCTGATCTTGCCAATTCTCCTGTACAGATCAGAAACATGGACTCTGCTCAAATCTCACATGAATAAGCTCGAGGTCTTCCAAATGTGATGCCTGAGACAGATTTGGTTGAGAAGACGACCTGCTCACCAAACACCAGCTAAGGATTAAAGAAGAAAAAGACATCAGGCTTCATCTCTGACCCTTTTCAAATCTATGCTAAAGGCTCACCTCTTTGAGGCCGCTTTTGGATCCTGATTCCTTGTTTCTTTGGGCCTCCTTACCCTTCCCTATTCTATCCTTATTCCTATCTTTTGTCTTGATTAGGTTATAAGCTCTGATAAGTAGGGGCTGTCTCTGTGTTTGTACAGCGCTGCGTATACCTTGTGGCACTTTATAAATATTTAATAGCAGTAGTAGTAGTAGAGTTGGATCAAGTTAAAGCCTTTGACACTGTTCTGCACAGGTATATAAATAAGTTGAATACCCTCGGGATGGACCTAAAATATATTTATTTAACATGTTTTTTATACCGCCCTATCATATAAAATGACTAAGTTAAAAATTGGTTGAGTGGGAAGCAACTAAGGTTACAGGTAAATGGAGCTCACTCTGAGAAGAAGCATGTTACCAGTTGAGTGCCACAGGGATCTCTCCTTGGTCCAATTTTTTTAACATTTTTTAGTAATATTGTGGAAGGACTATCGGGTAGGGATTGCCTCCTTGCAGATGATACCAAAATCTGCAATAGAGTAGATATCCAATAAGGTGTAGATAACATGAGAGATTTAGCGAAGCTTGAAGAATGTAACGAACTTGGCAGCTGAGATTTAATGCTAAAAAGTGTAGTGTCATGTATTTGGGCTGCAAAAGACCAAGGAAGTGGTATAGTATAGGGGGCTGAAGTACTTCTGTCCACAAAAGAAGAGTGGGGCCTAGAGTAATTGTTTTTGATGATCTAAAGATGGCTTAACAGGTAAATAAGGTGATGGCAAAAGCCAGGATGCTTGGGTGCATAGGAAGAGAAATGGCCAGCAGCAAGGAAGTGGTGATAGTGTCTCTGTAAGTCTTTGGTGAAGCCTAATTTAGAGTGTTCTGTGTAATTCTGGAGACCTCACTTTTAAAAGAATATAAAAAGGATGGGGTTGGTGCAGAGGGTGGCTACCAAAAGGATCAGTGAGCTTCATCATAAGGCATACTTGAACATCTCAATATGTATATTTTGGAAGAAAGATGGGAGAGGGGAGATATGATAGAGATGTTTAAATACCTCCGTTGCACAAATGCATAGGAGAAGATCCTCTTTTAAATGAAAGAAAGCTCTGCAATGTTTCAAAAACGTACCAAAACGCTTTTAAGAGCTCCCAGGCAGAGAGCTGTAATTTAAACTCTTACCTTTGCTTAAAATGTAGAGCCCGTTAGGAATGCCTCTTGTTCTGTTGAAACCTGTTGTTCTGTTGAAACCTGTTGCTTCTCCACCGCGTGCTCTCCCCGGAGGGATCGAGCATCCACGGCAGCGGGACACCCCTACTCCTGCAACTGCCCTATCGGGGCACATCAGCTGCTTTAAAACAAAGGCGCCATCAGGCGCATCCGTGCCTTGCGGGCTCGTGCCTGAGGGCCCTTTGGCAACGGCCCTCTCCGTTACTCAAGATTCAGACAAGTGACTCCTCAGCATTTTTGAAGAAACCAGCATTCTAGAGCTCCCCTAAGGTTGAGCGCTCGGCAGCAATCACGATCAGTTTACCCATTTCAGCAAGTATATTTCACCTGTTAAGATCTAATTAAAGTACCCATCCATCCTTGCTACAATTAACAGTATTTGTAACCCTATATATCCTACATGCCTCTCTGATGCACTGATGCCAGTAACTTTCACATACGTATACCATTTTTCATTAATTATTGCTTAATTACATACTGTTGTCAGTATTCATTAATTCTTTTCTCTCTTGTATACTGTTGTCAATATACAATAAGAATTTCATTTCTTGATTTCATAATACTGTTGTCAGTAACCATCTACTTGACTCCATATACTTGATTCACTATACTGTTGTCAGTAACCATATACTGTTGTCAGTAACCATCTACTTGATTCCATATACTGTTGTCAGTAGCTATCTACTTGATTCTTATATTGTTGTCAGTAATCTGCATTTTTACAGTCATCAGAAGCTCCAGTATGAACTATAAAAAAATGCTACTGTTTACCTTGAATCTCACCTTATACATTTTCAGCCTACTATTCTCTCTCTATCCTCTCCCTATTAACGCCTTCACCCCACCATTGAACCTCCCGGAGTTTTCATACATTCACGTTATCCCTCATCATCAGAGACATAGCACTCATCAACTATTCTTAGGAAATGCTAAGATAAATCACCACAGACTGATTCAGATAAAGACATCTTCTAAAACCGACCACATAAATACAGTCAATGCTTTCACACACATATCCCTCATCCTCATCAATGCGAGGTCAGTTAGAAATAAAACACCTATCATAACTGATCTAATTAATACAGAAAACCCAGACCTGCTATGTATTACTGAGACATGGCTAACAGAATCTGACTCAGTCCTGTTAAATCAATTAAAAGTGCAAGGATACTCCATCTTCACCTGCAATAGGAACCATATAAAAGGAGGAGGTGTTCTTATATTAGCTAAATCTAATCTCAGATTATCCTCTACTTTATGCGAAAGCCCTGATATACAAATATACTCAAGATTGAAAATAAGGACATAGCAATCTGCTTGATATACAGACCTCCGACTGCAAGTAATCAAAATGTTGACACCATTCTAGAATCGGCTTGCAATTCTACAATAAGGAAACCGCTCATCATGCTAGGTGATTTCAACCTTCCATCTCTCTCTAACAATCAAGAAACATCTTTCTTAGAAGCGATGGAAGAAATGGGCTTCAAGCAAACAGTTAACCAACCAACTCACATCAAAGGAAACACTCTCGACCTAATCTTCATTCCTACTCATTACACAACCACATCTCATTATGCCTCACCTTCCACAACTCAAGTCCCATGGTCTGACCACTTTCTGATTAGGTTCTCTTTCCACCTCCCACAATACACCAAAGCACCCCTTGTCAATCTACAATAAGGTCAAAGATTTCGACCATTCAACAGGGAAGAGTTTCTTGAATCAGTACTCCCTAGATTGGATCCTTATATCTATAAACTTGATGACGCAGTATCAAGCTGGAATTCCATTATTGGATCCGCATCAGAACCATATTCAACAAAGATTCGCCATAAAATGAGAAAAAATGAAAAATGGTATACTATTGAACTCGCAAATCTGAAGAAAGATCTTAGAAAAATGGAATCTACTTGGAGAAGGAAAAAAACTCACGAGCTCAGAATACAATATTTCTCACTACTCAAAGATTACAAGGATGCGATTAATAACGCTAAAAAACAATATCACTCTAAAACTTTATCTAAAGCTATTAATCGTCCTAGAGAACTATTTGAGATTATCAAATCGTTAACTAAATCCCCATCCAACAATTCCCACAAAATTTGTATTAGCCCGCAAATTCTTGCTGATCACTTTGCAAATAAACTCAAACTTAATAGCCATTTCACCCCACCTAGCCCATCTCTTCCAGATAATATCCACCTGGAATGGAAAACCTTCCACCCTATTACTAACAAACTCCTACTTCAGACAATCTCCAACCTAAATACAACAACCTCTCTTCTTGATCCTTGTCCAGTGACTTGGATAAAATCAACAAAAACAGAACTTGCCTCAGACTTACTGAACATAGTAAACCAATCTCTTCAACAAGGACGTATAGCAGATGTCCTCAAAAGGTCAGCAATTTGACCACTGTTAAAAAACAAAGCACTAGACGGCAATGACCCAACTTCATATCGCCCCATTGCAAGTATTCCATTTCTTGCCAAGATTATTGAAAAGATTGTGCAAATACAACTGCAAGATTATATAGACTCATCAGCTCCATTAGATGAACATCAATATGGATTTCGCCCATATCATGGTGTAGAAACGCTCCTAACAGCACTATTTGATACAATCATCAGAGGTATTGATAATACCAAGCGAGCCTTCATTCTCATATTCATTGATATTTCCTCGGCCTTTGACACTGTAAAAAATATCACGCTCATCTCTAGACTCTCTCAAATAGGCATCAAAGATAAAACTCTTGAATGGTTCATTCATATCCTATTTTACTAACCGGACCCAATATGTGCAAACAGATCGAAATGCCTCATCCCCATTTCCACAAGAACAGGGCATACCTCAAGGCTCTGCCCTTTCGGCACTTTTATTTAATCTCTATCTTCAACCCATCTGTTCCATATTTAAACGCTTCAAAATCAACTACCACATCTATGCGGACGACATCATGTTATACTCGCCATTTGATGTGTCCAACCCAGATTATAGTAACATATGTCGTTGCCTCACTGAAGCTGAGCTGTGGCTGAAATCAAGGAACATGAATATTAATTTAAAAAAAACAGAAGTTCTATTTATAACAAGAAACGCAAGCTTCACTCCCCCACTCGAAATTAACATTGGAAAAAACTCTCTCCCAGTCAAAGATGAGATCAAATATTTGGGAGTCACTCTAGATAAGACCCTCAGCCTCACCAAACATATAAAACAATCTGTAAAAACAATATATTTCAAATTAAGGACAATCCAACAACTTAGACCATTGATTGATAACACTGATTTCAGAACCGTAGCACAAACTCTTATTGAGGCAGCCACATTATAACACCACATTTAGATTACTGTAATGGTATTCTTCAAGGGACCTCTAAGAAAAATATTCACACACTTCAATTAGCCCAAAATGTCACCGCAAGGATTATCTATAAAGCGAAACTATCAGATCATATATCTCCAATTCTCTACGCTCTCCATTGGTTACCCGTCTCATGCAGAATCATCTACAAGTCCTTAGTCAATACGTTTAAGATCTTTAATAATATAGCACCATCTTTCTTATCTACGCTCATCAACATCCCACATGAAAATAGATCAAGAAGAAGAGGAAACCTTCACATGATACAAGTCCCTGATTCTATTCGAAAGACAAGTCAGAAGACAAGTAACACAGCTTTTTCATTCTTCGCCCCTATGTTATGGAACAATCTCCCAATTGAAATCAGAGAAATCAAGGACCTTCAATTATTCAGAAAAAAATCTAAAAACACATCTATTTACTCTGTACTACAATAACCTCCAAATTGAAGATAATCCTAACTTAGAAAAAAACACCGATCATCCTTCACTCACTGACCCTACCTAGACAAGGCATAAAATCTTTCCCACACATTCACATTGCTCACCTAGATTAAGCTTACTCTTTGAACGCAACTGTTTGTCGCTATTGTGAATAACTGTAATTTAATGTTAATGTAAATATATCCCTTTACTGTTGACATATTATGTTTTGAAACATTAACTAATTCATACCCAGTTCTAACGTTCTTACCTCTCCTGTTATCTCATTGTATTTTGAGTTACATATAATAGCTAATGTTCATTGTTCTAAATCTGTTCTATGTAAAATAATAGTACTCTATTATTAAAGTTTATGTTACCTGTAAACCGCCACTGATCTCTGGAAGTGGCGGTATAGAAAAGATGTATAACTAACTAACTAGAGCTCTCGGCTTCCCACCCTTTTGTGGCTAGTAAGTTCCTGTCATTTTTGCTCTTCACCATCACCAACTCCTCTCTGTACTCTGCCCCCGGAACAAATTTCCTCATCTGGTGTGTCAGGACCGAACTTCTGTGGCTATATATAGAGAGTTTTCTTAACTCGTGCATTTTCAGTGGTAGCTCAAGGTAAGCTACCTTTATGTACAGCAGGTATTTCCCTTTCTCTGGAAGACTATTTGAGGCTAACGGAGCTGAAAATCATTCTAACCTAAGGAGGAGCAGTGGCACCTGAACCTTGGCTTGCTTCGCTGATTAAACCATTAGGCCAGGCCCAATGTATAATCCCAATTTTAGGTCACTTTTAACGCTTTAATTCCTGGCTGCTTGAGAGTACACCGTTTAGCTTCCATAAAAAACTCCCTGTCCTGTCTGCGCTGATCAGATTATGCAAGTCGCTTTGTGTGCACATTTACAGAGCTGCGTATCTCTACTAGCATAACTATAACATTTCCGTCGGCGCATTATTAACGCATAGCCGCTAACTCCATCCGCAATCGGTGCAGAGGAGGCTACAATTACTGCGCATGCGCTCTCCTTTTGTTTTGCTTCACCTAAAGTAGTCGCAGCTTCAGAAACTGTGGCGTAAAGTGGAAGAGCGCCGAAAGCTCCAGGCCAATGACAGCTGAGCGGTAGCCGGGCGCCTTCGCCGATAGGAGCGTGGAATGGAGGGCGGGGCTAGGGTCCTACGTTCCCGGAAGCAGAAAAATGTGTTTCTCCGCTTCACATTGCAGTCTGGCCGGCGGATAGCTTTAGATTAGACCGTGGTGAACTTGTATTTTTGTTTGCTACTTTTATTTTTTGGTTCTAGCCAGTGCAATTTGCGTTCTTTTTCGGTCTTTTATTCACCTTGTCAACTCGATTTAAGCGGTGTCGCTCTTGGCCGGGACAGCAAAGCCCAGGCCGCTTCACCTTGTTCCCGTTAGACCGTGAGTGTCTCTCCCCTTCTCTTGTATTTATTTAATGCATTCCTTCTCCGTATTGTAAGAATGCTGAAAGCGGATCATTCGTAGTAATTCTGCTTTGATTGATCCTGTTCCCCTCCCCCTTTTATGTACATTTTGGTCCTTTAGAGGTGAACGGAAAATAAGTCTCTACCCGTTAGGTTAATTTCTGAGCCGATGTTTTTGAGAGCTTTTAATGTTGTTGGAAGTCTGCTGCTGATAGCTGTCAGTGCTCTTTATACCAGTAGGAAGTTAACTTTGGACCACCGATAGTTATCTGATATTGTGTGTGAATGCAAGCATTAATTGCCACTGTATTAATGTGTTTTTATAGCTTCTCCTCCCGACACCCCTTCTCCCTTTTCACTGAAAGCGTCGGGGATCTTTGCTGGCATTAAATAAGACTAGCCAGTGCAGTATTAGAGTAAACGGTAATCAAGGAGGGAAACCGGTAATAATTGTTAATGGGAGTTTTGACACTTTTTATTAACGGTAACAACTGATATTAGGAGAAAATATTCCATACTTTTCTTTTAATTGAAATTTTTAAATATGTTGCCTTCTATTGTCTTTTCCTTTTATGTATCACAGAGAATAAAGAAATACAAAAAATTGGACCCACCTTTTTATTTTTAAGACCTATGTGGCAACCATTGCAGTATCTATTTTCTAAACTACATCTCTCAGCACTGCACCTAGGGACAGAGCCCAATTGAGCCTTCTGGGTGGATATGAAAATTTGTGTCTTCATGGCTACTTGCAAGGTGTGATCAAAAAGTATCTAGACTTGTTGTAGAGCTATATAACAATACCTTGCACCATGATGCTATGCAGCGACCTAGTTATGTGCTCTGCATGCGTACTGTAGTGTGGCTGCAGCACACCTGTACTTTTTTAAATCACATGATGTTTGGTATTATGTAAGAGACTGTCAGACTTACCAGAGTGAAAAAATTGAACAGCGAATTTGCATTAAATTCTGCCAGGAACTTGGAGATTTGTGCAGAGAGAGAGACTTTATGATAAGACACAGCAGATGAGCACGACTCATGCATTCATCGCCATACAGGTTTGACTGGTACAAATGTTTCCAAGAGGGCCACCAAAGTGTTGACAGTGAAAAACGTTGTGGGTAGCCATCCATAAGCAGGAATGAAGACAAAGTTGAAGCAGTGTGTGCTGCAATACATGCAGATTGTCAATTGACAATCAGGTAGTTTGCTGAGGATATGGATGTCATTTTTGGTTTGGTACAGTCCATTCTTACTGTAAGTTTGAGGATGAGACGTGTGTGTGCAAAATTTGTGCTGAAATTCCTTTTTTCTGATGAAAAAGATCGACTGCAGCCAGAGTTGTTGGCATGTGTTGAAAATGACTTGGATTTCATCAAAAAGATTATTGGTGATTGAATCATGGGTTTACGGTTATGACCTGTAAACCACAGCTCAATCCTCACAATGGAAGACTCCAGACTCTACCAAACCCAAGAAAGCTCGTTAGGTGAGAGACAATAATAAGGTCAGTCTCATAGTGTTTTGTTTTGTTTTTTATTGCTAGGTGGTTATTCATCAGGAGTATGCCCCAAAAGGCTCATAAGTAGTACTACATCCAAGTTCCGACTCATTTTAGAGATGCAGTTTGTCGTAAAAGGTCAGAGCTCGTGCATCACATCTTGTCCAGCAGTTCTTGGCCAAACACCAAATCGAGCAAGTCTGTCTGCATCTGTACTCGCCTGACCTTGCACCCTGTGACTTTTTCTTGTTTCCAAAAATTAAATTACCACTGAAAGGAAGGAGCTTTGACTATTTGGAGACCATTAAGCAAAGTTTGACACAGCAGCTTCACAGCATAACGAAAGAGGCAGGAATGCTGGAGGAAGTGTGTTTTATCAGAAGGGGACTACTTCGAAGGAAACTAGGTGCAATAGCTGTCAGTATTATACTACTTGTGTTATTGTACAAGGCTAGATACTTTTTCATCACACCTCATACTTTGTATCTACTACTACTGATCATTTGTATAGCACTACATACAGCTTGTAGTGATGTACAAAAACATGTAAAAGACTATCCATGTTCATCAGAACTTACAATCTGGTCAAGACAGGCAACAACTGAGGACAAAGATATATCTAGGAGAATGATAAGGAAACAGGATCGAAAAGTGGCCTCTAAGAGTTAAGTTTTCAACCTAGATTTGAAAAGGGGTAGAAAAGAAACCTGACATATAAACTGTAAAATATTTAGTTAGTTTTGTTCCAGGTATAAGGAACAGCAAAGTGGAAAAATCAAACTCTGGAGTTGGCAGTTGTTGTTGTTATGTGCCGTTGAGTCGGTGTAGACTCATGGCAACCCTTTGTCCTAAATTGTGTTTGGTCTTCAGTTAAGTGCCTCATTGTTGACAGACTGGTACCCGTAGCTGCTGTTTTGTATCGATCCATCTCATTGCTGGCCTTCCTCTTTTATGTTGACCTTCTATTTTGCCAAGCATGATGTCTTTCTCTAATGATCTCTCTCTTCGCATGATGTGTCCAAAGTATGAAAGTCGAAGTCTTGTCTGAGCTTCTAAAGAAAGCTTAGGTTTGATCTCCTCTAGTACTGACTGGTTTGTTCTTTGGGCAGTCCATGGTATACGTAGTATTCGCTGCCAGCACCATAAGTCAAAGGCATCAATTTTCTTCCTGTCTGTCTTTATCACTGTCCAGCTTTCACATCCATATGATGTTGTTGAAAATATCATGGCTTGAATGAGTCTAATATTTGTATGGAGAGAGACATCTCTGCTCTTGAGAATCTTGTCTAGGTTCTTCATAGCTGTTCTGCTGAGAGAAATGCGTCTGGATCAACTATCAATAAAGAAGCACCAAGCATTCAAGAAATCAATTAGGTTAAAGTTGTCCACAATTTCAATTTCTTCTCCTTCAACGATGAACTTGTTGGTTTTGCCAGTTGTCATGATCTTTGTCTTCTTTACATTAAGGTGCAGGCCCATTTTGAGACTGTTCTTTGATCATGAGAAGCAAATGTTTCAGATCATCTTCACTTTCAGCCAGTAATGTGGGTATCATCAGCATAGTGAAGGTTGTTGATGAGTCTTCCACCAATCTTCACACCTCCTGATGTCTTCATACAATCCTGCTCCTCTGATGATTTGTTCTGCATATAAATTAAACAGGTAGGGGGAAAGTATACACCTTTGCTTATTTTAAACCATTCTGTTTCTCCTTGTTCAGTTTGAACTGTTGCTTCTTCATCAGTGTTAAGGTTGTGCAAGAGAACGATCAGGTGTTTTGGTATACCCATGCTTAATGTGGTCCACAGTTTCTCATGGTTTACACAGTCAAAAGCCTTGCTATAGTTGATAAAGCACAAATAGATATCCTTTTGGTATTCTTTAGTCTTTTCAAGGATCCATTTCACATCTGCAATGATGTCTCTCGTTCCTCACCCTTTCCTGAACCCTGCTTGCACTTCAGGTAGTTCTTGTTCCAGGTATGGTTGTAGTCTGTGTTGAATAATCTTCAGTAGAATCTTGCTGGCATGTGGGGAACACCGTTTCTTTAGTATTGGTATAAACACACATCTTTTCCAGTCAGTTGGCCATGATGATGTCTTCCAAATTTCTTGGCAGAGCCTTGTTAGTACGGTAACAGCTGCATCAGATTGCTGTAATACTTCTATGGGAATGCTATCAATGCCTGGTGCTTTGTTCTTTGATAAGGCTTTCAATGCTGCTTTGACTTCTTCTGTCACCAATGGTTCTGGATCATAAGGTACAGGTTGAAATGGCTGTTGGTCCACTTGATCTTTATCATATAAAAACTCTGTATATTCCTTCCACCTTTTCTTGATCTTCTCAGCATCATTCAACATAGAACCTTGAGCATCTTGTAACATTCCAATTTGAGGCTGGAATTTTTTCTTTAACTCTTGTAGCTTTAGGAAAGCTGATCTTGTTCTTTAATAGTTTCTGCTTCTATTTCCTTGCATGTGTCATTGTACTTTTCCTTGTCCTGTCTTGCTGCACGTTGGAAATCTCTGAGTTCTGTGATTGTCTCTCTTTCTCCTCTGGCTTTAGCTTCTCTGCATTTCTGGGCAATTTTCAGAGTTTCTTCCGTCATCCATTTTGGCCGTTTTTTGTTTTTTCACCTTTTGTAGAGACTTCTCGCTTTCTTCCAGCACAACCTTCTTGATGTCATTCCATAACTCCTCTGGAGCTCTGCCATTTGTATCTAAAGCAGCAAATCGATTTTGCAGGCAGTCTTTAAATTCCAGTGGTATATTCTCAAGGTCATATTTTGCTGCATTCATGAGTGGTTTGCTCTTTTTCAACTTTGGCTTGAGTTTGCATACTAGTAGTTTTTCTGTACCACAGTCAGCTTCCAGGTTTTGACTTTGTTATAGAGCTTTTTCATCATTGACTTCCACAGATGTAGTCAATTTGATTTTTGTACAATCCATTGGGTGAAGTCCATGTGTACAGTCGCTGGTTGTGTTGCTGGAAGAAGGTGTTTGAGATGAATAGATCGTTGGTCTTGAAGAATTCTATCAGTCTTTCTCCAGCTTGCTTTGTTTTTGTTGTCAAGTCCATATTTTCCAACCACTTTGCCTTCTTCTTTCTTTCTTTCTTTATTTATCTATTTCTTCTATACCGCCCCTTCCAGAGATCAGGGGCGGTTTACATGGAACAAGTAAACAAATTTGTATACTAATGTATACATTACATGGAACAGGGGTTTTTAACTTTATACAGATAATAGTTAATATATTACATAGAACAGAAATATAACTTTATAACTTTATACAGATAACTGTGCATTAATTGTCGGAACTATTTACATTTTATATACATTAATAAGTTTCCGTATCATAGTGTTGATCATAATTTCTACCTTTTTATAGGTAGTCAGAGTTTTCTACCTTTCATATGTGTGTGTGGAGGAATTTATTTCCTTTTTTTTCTCATTGAGAGTGTTTTGGGGTGTCTGTGGTGTGTGTATGTGGTGGGTGTATGTGTGTGGGTAGTTGGGTGTGATTTTAGGGCTTTGTGTTTGAGTGTTTGGGGATGGTGTGTGGCTGGACTTGGGGGTATGGGATTTCAAAGTGTTCGGAGAAAAGGTATGTCTTGAGTTCCTTTCTAAATTGGGTGAGGTCTTTTATGATCCGAAGGTCTATTGGGAGGTCATTCCAGAGCATGGGGGCAGTGAATGTGAAGGCTCTGGTACTGGTGGATTTTTTAGTTTTTTTAAATGAAATTGGTATTTCAAGTGAGTGTGTTGCGTTTTGTCTGCGAGTTCTTGATTCAGATGGGGCATGTAATAGTGTGGATAGATATGAGGGGGCGATGTTATTCAGGAGCTTGAATGTGGTTAGGAGGATTTTATATCTGATTCTGCTGTTTATAGGGAGCCAATGCAGTTCCAGCATTATTGGGGTTACATGGTCTACTAGGCGGGCTTTAGTGACTACTTTTGCACAGATGTTCTGGGCTCTCTGAAGCAGGTATGTATTTTTTTGTGGTAGGCCAATTAAGAGACTATTACAATAGTCAAAGTGTGGGGTGATGAGTGTGTTAACAACTGATCTAAAGTCATGGGTGTCAAGAAGGGGCCTTAGGTGTTGTATGGTTTTAAGTTTATAGAATATGGTTTTTACTGTCTGTTTTATATGTGGTAGCATGGAGAGTGTATGGTCTATTATTACACCTAGGTATTTTACCTCCTTTTTGACGGGTATAGTTGTATTTATGATTGAGATTGATGTTGGATATGTGTCATCAGTCACGGGTGATCTTGCTACAAACATTGCTTCAGTTTTTTTGAGGTTGATGCTCAGGTAGTTGGATTCCATCCAGGAGGTGGTCTCCATCATGCATTTTGATAGGGCATCGTAGGTAGGGTTTTTGGTGGATATGGGGAGAGCAAGCATAATGTCATCAGCATAGATAAAGTGACTAATTTTGTGTTTTCTAAATATTTTTGTAATGGGTTGGAGGTATAGGTTGAAAAGGAGGGCAGAAAGGGCGGATCCCTGGGGTATTCCTTGTCCTTGAGGGAAGGTTTCTGACACTTCCTGTTCTATTTGAACACGTATTAGTCTGTTTGTGATATAAGACTTAAACCAATTGAGTACTGTCCCACCTATTCCTAGATTTTCTAATCTATTAATCAAAGTAAGGTGGTAGATGTTGTCAAAGGCAGCAGAAATGTCTATGAAAAGGAGTAGAAAGCCTTGACTGCTATCATCCGTGCCTCTGATGAGGAAGTCTATCAGTGTAATTAGAAGGGTTTCTACACCGTGATAGGGGCGGAAGCCAAACTGGTGGGAGTCTAGGGGTTTGTGTTCATCTATATGGTCTTGAAGTTGTAATTGGACGTTTTTTTCTATTATTTTAGCTATAAATGGAATGCTGGCTATCGGTCTGTAAGAGTTTGGGTCTTTTGGGTTAAGTTTGTTGTTTTTTACTATTGGTCGAAGCGTAGTGAGTTTTAGGGTGTTGGGCATGATGCCCTGAGCAAGGGATTGATTCACCATATGTTGGATGTTTTCAGCGAGTTCTTCCTTTGTGCATTTGATCCATGACACAGGACATGGATCAAGTGGAGAAGTTGTGGTGTTGATAAGTGTTATGATCTTGAGAAGGTGTTTTTGGTCTATCATGTGAAAGGAGGTCCATGTGTTATTAGATTCAGTGTTTGGAGGTAGTGTCATTGGTATATTGTTGGATTTGCACTTTAGTTTTTCTGCAAAGTGAGTTGCTAGGGTCTGTATACTTATAGCTGATTGTTTTGGTTCTTGGTTTTTAGCTTTTGTCAAAGTTTTTACGATTGCGAATAGTTCTCTGGGGCGGTTGATAGCCATGTTTATTACTTTGGAGTGGTAATCCTTTTTTGACTTGTTAATTGCATTTTTGTAATTGTTGAGGGTGGTCATATATTGGGATTTATTTTCGTCAGATTTAGTTTTCCTCCATTTCTTTTCTTGTTTCCTCAATTGTTTTTTTAGATTTGCTAGTTCTCTCGTGAACCATTTTTCAGTCTTTTTTATTTGTTTATGCATGGTATGTGTGGGGGTAGCTGCTTTCTGGACTGTTAGATTCCAGTGGTTTACAGCGGAGTCGATATCTGGGAGGTTTGTGTTGAGTATGGGTAGTATTTTGTCAAGGAAGTTAGCTTTGTCAAAGTGTGCGAAACGTGATATGTGGTGTGAGGAGTTTGTTGTAGTTAGTGTTGTTTGAGCTGGGATGTGGAGTGTGATAAGGTAATGATCGGACCATGGTACTTCTGTTATAGTTGGAGGGGTATGTTGGTGGTGGTTATTAAGAAGGGAGGAGGGGAGGAATATGAGATCTAGAGTGTTGCCTTTTATGTGAGTGGGGGCATGTATTATCTGTTTGTAGCCCATTTGGGTCATAGCATCCATGAAATTGTCTGATTGAGAGTTATTCAGGGAAGGGAGATTCAAATCACCTAGGATTATGAGAGGTTTATTTGGTGATGCTGTGCATGCAAGTTCTAAGATGGGGGAGAGTGTTTTTTGATCATTTGAGGGGGGTCTATATATGAGGGTAAGTGCAAGGGTTCTATTTTCTATGTTGATGATGTCTATTCCATCTATATTGTTTAAGCATGTTAAGGTGAATTGTAGGTCTTTTTTGGCGAGTATGAGAGCGCCACCTCCTCTTCTTACATCCCGATGGCAGCTGAATGTATCATATTGATGTGATGTTAGCTGGTTTAGAAGTACGGTGTCTGTGGGAGAGAGCCACGTCTCAGTAATGCAGATGATTTCAGGGTTTGTGTCTTTTATCATGTCATTGATGATTGGTATTTTATTTCGTATGGATCTGACGTTTATTAAGATAAGCTTTGTTTGGGTATCTATGTTGGTTGTGTTGGTTGTGTTGTCGCTTAAACCAGTGTGTGGCTTGTATTTTATTTGGATGAGTCTGCGGTGGTGTCTGTTTGAGTCATGGTTTGAGTAATTATTGTGGGTGTGTGTAAAGGTTGAACAGTGTGGTGTGTTTTGGTGAGGATTGTGGGTAGTGATAATGTTGTTATATGGGTTTCGGTAATGATTATGTATGATGGGGATATGATTGTAGGGGTTTTGATTGGTTTTGTATGAGTGGATGTGTTGAGTTAGGAGAGTTATTAGAATGAGAATGAGTGGGAGGTTTACTTGTCTTGTGGGGGACATTGTGTATATATTTTGATGGGGGAGGGAACTCTGAGAACGGGGTTCTGAGAACGGGGGACTAGGGGATGTGTCTGAGTATTGATGGTATATAGTTGTCTTAGACAGTTTTCGATGAACTGGGTGACTACTGGCAACAGTAGATGACTAATAGGATACACTCTATAGTGTTGAAGCTACTGGGTTAGAAATAACAATATGATAGTACCTGTCTTACAGATAATAATATAACAATAATCAATATCCGAGGGGAAAGTGAGAGAACTAGTTACTGTTAACAATACTAGCTACTGGTAATAATACAATGTGTGATTAAATTGTTGTCAACAGTATAGAGGTTTGTATAAGAATCAAGTAATGTAGATTAGCTACTAACAGTATATGGAATCAAGTATTATTAATCTTTTTCATGGAAGACCCTAGATAAGGTGTTGTAATAGTTATAATTCTAGTAACAATTGGTGGTAGCTATAGTTCTAGAAAGCTAGAGTAGGGATTAAGATACAGCAGTATTTTGCGGTTTTGAGGGGATTTTCAGCTTAGGCGGGGTAATTGAGGGTCTGGTATTGGAAACAGTATTACAAATGAGACAGCTACTGACAACAGTATTGCTACAGTATTACAAATGTAATATAAATGAGACAGCTACTGGCGACAGTATTGCTACAGTATTACAGTGTAATGGCTATTGGTAACAGTAATGTGAAATTGCTACTGATAACAGTAATGTGAGAAAGCTATTGAGATAGTTAGTTGTTGTATTCAGTGTCTGGGTTTTGGAATATATTGTAAGGGGAAAAGTCAGCTGGATAAAGTTTGTAAGGGTATACTTGCTGTGATTGAAGTTCTGTGGAGGAGGTGAAGTACGCGATCTCGGCCCTCTAGGGGAGCTCAGCTGTACTTGGGTGTAGATGCTGTACTCGGCGTTGATTGTTCCTTCGTTGTATCGGTGGTGATAGATGTTGGTCGTGACTACACAGGAGCTCTTTTCTGAAAGGATGTGACCTCTGTGTCTGTTGCTTCAGCGGTTGTTCTTGGTGCAGGGAGAGGGATTGCACATTCAATGATCTCCGTTGTGAATGCAGGTTTTTCAGAGTGGCTGCTGCTTCGGTTACTTGTCTCCGGGCCGGGAGGGGGCTCTCCTCCGATCAATTTGTTAGGATATAGTTTTTTTTGCTTATCGTGCCCCGCCTAAGGGCCATGCCAAAGGGCCCTCTTGCGAGGCCCTCAGGCGCGGGCGCCGCTTGCCGGCTGCGCTATTTATGTGCGCTGCTGTTACCTCCCACAGCTCCCGATTGGGCTGGAGGTTAAAAGCGGGAATCGCCGCTCGTGCAGGGCTCGACCCCGACCGGGGAGCTTCTCAAGATGGCTGCGGTGGCTGAAAAGGCTGTCTCCTGCCGGCTGCGCTATTTATGTGCGCTGCTGTTACCTCCCACAGCTCCCGATTGGGCTGGAGGTTAAAAGCGGGAATCGCCGCTCGTGCAGGGCTCGACCCCGACCGGGGAGCTTCTCAAGATGGCTGCGGTGGCTGAAAAGGCTGTCTCCTGCCAACGTTTGCGTTCCAGTCACCCATGACTATCAGGATATCCTGTTTGCATGTTCTCTCAATTTCAGCTTGTACTTGTTCATAGAACTCTTCAATTTCATTGTCTTCTACAGCTGTTGGGACATATACTTGAATTATAGTTGTGTTGATAGGCAATCCTCGTAGACGAATAGAGATTAAGCGTTCGCTGACTGCATTGTATTTCATTACAGTTCTTGCAAGTTTCTTCTTAATTATAAATGCAACACCATTTCTTCTTTGTCTTTCATTTCCAGCATAGTAGACCATGTGATCATCTGATGCAAAGTGCCCGATGCCAGTCCATTTCAGTTCGCTGACAACCAACAGATCAAGTTGTACACGTTCCATTTCATTCTTGACCACCTCCAACTTCCCTTGGTTCATGCTTCGTACGTTCCATGTTCCAATGTGTAAGACATCTTTACAGCTTCTGACTCTCATTTCATGCGCAGCTACATCAGCAGTCAGATGTCCCGAAGGCTTTGATCCAACCACATCACAAATGCTGGCTTTACTCTAAAGTCTTCCGCTCCTTCCCAGTAGCTAGTTGAGTGCCTTCTGACCTGGGGGTCTCATCTTCCAGCACTATAGTGCAATTTGTTTTGTTGTAACTATCCACTGGGTTTTCATGGCAAGATACAGAAGTAGATTGTTGGGCCTTTCCTCCATGCAGTTTAAGTTTAGTGTTGTTGCCGTTGCCACAGAAATGTGACCCTCCGTCGCCAACACCGTCCCATTCTGCTGCTGCCTAGAGGGGTGGTTTATCTTGGTCTGGCACCTCAGCTGAGACCTGTCCATCTTGGGAGACCCTGCCAGTAGTTAAATTACCGATAGCTTAGCCCTCTGCATCACTGATGTACACAAGCCCTCACAGCACAACAAGCTGCAAGAAGGGCACAAATGGAAGGGTTCTGCCAGAAGAGCGGAGTTACCAAGGAGGGGTGTAAAGAGAGAAGAGGAAAGGTAGTGAGGAGCAGCAGAATGAATGCACTTATAGGTCAATAGAAGTTGTTTGAACTGGATACAGAGACTCATAGGGAGCCAATGAAGTGACTTAAGAAGAGGGGGTTATATTGGCATATCGAAGTTGGTGGAAGATTAGTCACACAGCTGTGTTTTGAACAGATTGAAGGGGAGAGAGATGATTTGGAGGAAACCAGCAAGGAAGAGGTTGCAATAGTCTAGATCAGGGCTACTCAAATCCAGTCCTGGAGGGTCACGAACCAGTCAGGTTTTCAGGATATCCCTAGTGAATATGCATGAGAGAGTGAAATACAATGGAGGCAGTGCATGCAAATATATCTCATGCATATTCATTAGGGATATCCTGAAAACCTGACTGGTTCGTGACCCTCCAGGACTGGATTTGAGTAGCCCTGGTCTAGATGGGAGGTGACTAAAGAGTGGATAAGCGCCTTAGTAATGTGCTGAGAAAGGAAGGGGTGAACGTTGCTGATAATAGAGAGAGAAATGGATGTGTGTGGAGAAGGTGAGGGGGGAGTCAGACAACTCCGAGGTTGCAAGCTGACAACAGGAAGCAGTAAAGTGTTATCCACAAGGATTGGGAAGGGGGGAGTTGGGTATTAAGGGGACAATAAGAAGCTTGATTTTGGTCATGTTCAATTTAAATGGTGGTGGGAAACCCAGGCAGTCATGTCAGATAGGCAAGCAGAGATCCGGGCCTGGATTGCCAGAGAGATTTCAGGTGTAGAGAGGTAGAACTGAGAGTCATCAGCATAAAGATGGTGCACTCATCTCCTACCGATGATTTTCAGTACCAAGGGACTGGATATACTTCTAGTACTAGTACTAATCATCATTTATAAAGCGCTATAAGGTGTACGCAACACTGTATAAACATAGATACTCTCCCTGCTCATGGAGCTTGCAATCTAATTAATTTCTGGCTCCTTGCTCTCTGCCAAGAACAGTCCTCTCAAATTTAAGGCCCTTCTCAAAATGCATCTCCTGTCTAGCCTATGACCTCCCCTCCTCTGACCTTTGAAGATTAGTTCCTTTGCCTCTGCTCCCCTTTTCTTTCCTTTTCTGTGGTGTGACTGTTATTCCCTGTTGAAATTGTAGTTCCTTTTCTATTTCTGGTTACGACCACTATGTACTTTGTAACATCAGGGCAGTTTATAGCGTTGCAAAGGGCGGTCGATCAAGTCTTTTAATAAAGACTAAGAATAAGGGGAAAAGGAGAGTAAGGAGACACAAGGAACAATGGGGGTAAGTATCCCAAAGCAGATTTACAGAGGTGAGCCTTTAATATGGACTTGAAAAGGGACAGAGATGAAGCCTGACATATAGATCCCAGGGAGTTTGTTCCAGGCATAAGGAGCAGGAAGGTGAAAGGACTGAAGTCTGGAGTTGGCAGTGGAAGAAAAGGGCAAAGCGAGAAGCAAGCCAGAAGAAGAGCGATGCTCACAAAATTCCTCGGCCTCGCTCTGGACCACAATCTCTCCTTCAAACAACAAGTGACGAAAAACAGTGTACTCGATATTTTCTACAAGATCCACACTGTCCAGCACCTTCGCCCAATCCTAGATCCCCTCCCCAGACTTCAGATCAGCACTAGAAGCAGCTATCTTGCCAATCCTCGACTACTGCAACTCCTGCAATCAACCATCCTTCCACTACACACAGCCCTTCACATTGCTGCACACCCCCTTCTGGCACAGCCCTTCACATTGCTGCACACCCCCTTCCGGCACAGCCCTTCACACTGCTGCACACCCCCTTCCGGCATCTCCTGAACAAGATCACAACTCCCAACCTCAAGCAACTCCACTGACTTCCACTCAACAGTTGCATCAAATATAAAACCTTGATGATGGCCTACAAAACACTTCTAGGACTCTCCTCTGCACACCACCTCCACCCCTTCCAAACAAACAGAGCCAATCCACCAGCAACACCCTAATCATCCCCCACTTGAAAATTAAAAGCACACAGCAATCCTGCATAAGAGCATTTGAACTTTATGCACCCACTCTATGGAACTCTCTCCCTGCTATCATCAGATGCATCAAAGACAAGGGGTCGTTCAGGAAGCATCTGAAAACTCATCTTTTCATTGAACGTTATAAAACTGGAGCATAACCCTACCCACCCACATATTTCAACAAAAGCATACCAATGTTAGTTAAGTATTCGTCTATAACTGAGTTATTTGTACATAGTTAAGTTACATTCACTCCATGTTTTACTGTATCCTGCAGTTGTTTGTAAACCGTTTTGACCTGTGAAAAGCTGTATAAAAGCACAGCTAAATAAATAAATAAGCAAGCCAGAAGAAGAGTGGAGCTCACAAGGAGGGGGGTGTAGGGAGAGAGTAGAGGAAAAGTAGAAAGGAGCAGATTAGTGAGTGCACTTAGATCAGAAGGAGAGACTTGAATTGGATACGGAAACAGAAGGGAAGCCAATGAAGTGATTTGAGAAGAGGGGTTATATGAGAATATCGAGGCTGGGGAAAAATTTAGTTGCAAAACAAGAGTTCAGAACAGATTGAAGGGGGAGAAAACTGGTTAAGAGGAGACCAGCAAAAAGGAGGTTGCAATAGTCAAGATGGAAAGTAATTAATTAAAGTGGACAAGTGTTTTAGTAGTGTGTTCAGAAAGGAAGGGGCAGTGTTTTGTTAGCTAAAACCTGTCATTTCTTTCTCTCTAACTATCTGTTAGAGAAAAGGATTGGCCTAAGATGGACCCTTGGGTACACCAGCTGAGAGCGGAATAGCAGTTGAGGAGATCCACCAGAGTCTCCTATGTGACCAAGAATGAGTACGCTACCACTATGCATTTTGGAAGTGCTGCTAGACAAATGCAATACTGAATAGAAAGTTACACTCTGCTTCTCTCTTGATTTTTGGTGCCTGACCCTGGAGAAGCCATTCTTACCTCCCTGTGTCAGTCAGAGCAGGATGCTGTTGAAACTAAAATTACTTACGGATCCAAGATGGTGGTGCGAGTGTGCTGAGCCAGTTTGCTGCATTGGCCTTACCGATGGGGGGAAAAAGAGGAAACGGCGATTCCTAAAGCCCTGCAACAGCTCTTCTTCTGCGGGCGGCTTGGTGCAGTCTTCTATAGCCGGGTTCTGTCTCCCATCAGCGTCCCCCATGGTTTCGGCTGATCTGCGGGTTTCTTCAGCAGATCTGAGCAGTGGGGTGGAATTGAGCGCTGTTCAAGCACTCCCGCCACAGCCCGGAAGTCACCTCGAGGAGGGGCAGCGTAAGGTAACATTTCTGGGTCGGGAGGTTCCTGGTGCTGTGGAGGGCTCTCCTTCGAAGCAGATGGTGGTGGTGACCGCAGCGGGGAGTAGAGCCTCTGTTCTTTCTCCTGGGGTAGTCTAAGTGAGGAGCAATTGAAGACCAGCTCTCCTAAGACCTTGGCTGTCTGGGTTTTTGGCTGTTTGGAAAGACCTGCGCTAGTGACATTGGATAGCTTATGGGAAGCAATATCTTCGCTCCAACAGGCCCTTCTTCCTATTGTGGGACTTTTACTCAAGAATTGGCATCTGTTAAAGCTCAGTGTTCGGAGGAGACAGCGGGGCACACTTCACGGGTGACTCAGCTGGAAACCAGGGTTGAAGAGCTGCACACCCTTGGTGGTGCGCATTCAAGGGAGCGTTTGATTCAAGCAAGGCAGATTGAGTTTATGGATAATAACTGCATCAGAATAACTTGAGATTTTTGAATTTCCCTCGATCCCCATTATTGGAACTTATGGACTTGGTCCGTAGTACTTTTCAGATGTCCTGTGAATGCCTGCTGAATCATTGCCCCCATAATGAGGGCACAGTATGTGGTGATATCTTCTTCTGTGCCAGGCATGGAGTTGGACTCTGGAGGTGCTGTAGGACCTGCCCAGTTGGAACTTTCGGAGTTTTTAGAAAGCTTCCTGGAGTTGGTGACCAGCCAAGCCACCCTGTTGGTGTGCTTTGTATTTGAATACGACCGGAACTCTGTTCTTAGGCTATATTTTCGAAATATGTTTATTATGTTTATTTGAATTTGATATACCGCTCAGACCAAAAGGTATTAGAGCGGTTTACAATACTACATCATTTAGGGAAATAAGAAAGAACGCCATTTATAAGATAGGACAGAGACAGTCAAACAGATAAGAGGTCTATGGGGTCCAAAATTTCTATTTTTCCTGATTTGGCTAGAGATACCCCGAAGAGGTGGAGAGATTTTCTGGCTTTGCGTCAGTCACCACTCTGGGTGCACAATTTAGATTAAAGTATCCTTGTAAGTGTGGTGTTTTGTATCAGGCTAAGCAATTTTTTTTTTTTTTTTTTGAACCCCAACAACTTGTGCAATTTCTTCAGAGTAGGGAAATTGAGGGGCGGGTATGAGTTTGCTGTACCGGCTGCCAAGTATGCCAGCTATGCTCTAATGATTTCTTTATTTCTAGGGATATGATGGGTTTCCCTCATGTAACTCCTGTGTTTTCTAATTGGATCCTTATTGTGGTTTTGTATTTTGTGGGCTAAACCAAGTTGGCATAATTTCCTTAACTTTTTAATTTTTTTTCTTTTAATTCTTTTTTTTTTTTTCTGTAATTCATATTCAGATTTTGTGTTTTCTGGATAATTTTGTTAATCTATAAATAAAAAAATTTAAAAAAAATTACTTGTGCTTTGGGGAGAAGGAGAGGTATTTAATATTAAGGCTTGATTAAGAATGAGGACATTTTTAATTTACTTGTAATTTTAACATTTTTCCACAGGAGGCTTTCCTAAGAATATAACATATGCCATACTGGGTCAGACCAAGGTCCATCAAGCCCAGTATCCTGTTTCCAACAGTGGCCAATCTAAGTCATACGTACCTAGCAGTTTCCCCAAAAGACACAGGTTCCACAATGCTTATCCTGGGTCCCTTCTTAATAACGGTTTATGGACCTTTCCTCCAGGAACTTGTCCAAACCTTTTTTAAACCCAGCTACACTAACAGCCTTTACTACATCCTCCGGTAACAAATTCCAGAGTTTGATTACACGTTGAGTGAAAAAAATATTTTCTTTTATTAGTCTTAAATAGTGTACCCTGTAGCTTCATTGCATGTCCCCTAGTCTTTCTATATTCTGATAACGTAAACAATCGATCTACGTTTACCCATTCCACTCCGTTCATTAATTTATAGACTTCTATCATATCTCCCCTCAGCCGTCTCTCTTCCAGGTTAAAGAGCCTAACCTTTTTAGCCTTTCTTCATAGGAGTATCCTTCCATCCCCTTTACCATTTTGGTGGCTCTTCTCTGAACCTTTTCTAAAATCTCTATATCCTTTTTAAGATACGGCGACCAGAATTGCACACAATATTCAAGGTGCGGTCTCACCATGGAACGATATAGAGGCATTATAATATCTTTTGTTTTATTTTCCATTCCTTTCCTTATGATACCTAACAGCATTCTATTTGCTCTCTTGGCCGCCGCTGCACACTGTGCCGAGGGTTTTAACATGTTATCCACAATGCCGCCTAAATCTCTTTCCTCGGTGGTGGTTCCTAAAGTGGAACCTTGCATCGTGTAACCATAGGTTGGGTTATTCTTCCCTAGGTGCATAACTTTGCACTTGTCCACATTAAATTTCATCTGTCATTTTGATGCCCAGTCTTCCAATTTATCAAGATCCTCTTGCAATTTTCCACAATCCTCTTGGGTTTTAACAACTTTAAATAGTTTTGTGTCATCTGAAAATTTGATAACCTCACTCGTTGTTCCACTTTCCGGGTCATTTATGAATATGTCAAAAAGCAGCGGAGCCAGCACAGATCCCTGGGGTACACCACTATTCACCTTTCTCCATTGGGAAAATTGGCCATTTAGCCCAACCCTCTGCTTTCTATCTTTTAACCAGTTCCTGATCCACAGTAGTACACTGCCTCCTTATCCCATGACTCTTTAGTTTTGCCAAAAGTCTCTGAGGGACCTTGTCAAAGGCTTTCTGAAAGTCCAGATACACTATATCAACCGACTCACCTTTGTCCACCTGTTTATTCACACCTTCAAAAAAACATAACAGATTAGTAAGACAAGATCTTTCTTGTCTAAAGCCATGTTGGCTGTCTCCCATTAGGCCATGGCTATCTACATGCTGAGTAATTTTATTCTTTATGATGGTTTCTACCATTTTTCCCGGTACTGACGTCGGGCTCACCAGTCTGTAGTTTCCCGGATCACCCCTGGAACCCTTTTTAAAAATTGGTGTTACATTGGCGATCCTCCAATCTTCAGGTATTACAGATGATTTTAATGATAGTTCACAGATTACTAATAGCAGGTCTGCAGTCTCATATTTCAGTGCTTTCAACACCCTTGGATGTATACCATCTGGCCCAGGTGATTTGCTACTCTTCAGTTTATCTAATAGTTGTAATACATCTTCCCGATGTATCGATATTTCCTCCAATTCTTCCACACCTTTAAATACCACTTCAGTCTTAGGTAACATCCCTACATCTTCCTCAGTAAAGACCAAAGCAAAGAATTTGTTCAGTCTCTCCGCTATCGCCTTGTCGCCTCTTAGTGCCCCTTTAACGCCTCTATCATCTAATGAACCAACTGACTCTCACAGGTTTCTTTGCTACGAATGTACTTGAAAAAATCTTTATTTTGCATTTTTGCTTCCGCAGCAAGCTGCTTCTCAAATTCTCCCTTTGCCTGCCTTATCAATGCCTTGCATTTGACTTGCCAGTGCTTGTGCTGGTTCCAGGTTTCGTTGTTTGGCTCTTTTTTCCATTTCCTGAAAGATGCTTTTTTGGCAACAGCCTCTATGACCTCACCTTTAAACCATGCTGGCAGTTTTTTTGACTTCCTTCCACTTTTCTTAAAGCGTGGAATACAGCTGGTCTGGGCTTCCAAGATAGTATTTTTCAAAAACACCCAAGCTTGATGTAAGTCTTTAACCTTTGCAACTGCTCCTTTTAGTTTTTTCTTAACTGTTTTCCTCATTTTATCAGTCTCCCTTTCGAAAGTTAAAATGTAGGACTGTGGATTTCCTTACTATCCCTCCTCCACTAATTAAATCAAGTGCGATCATGCTATGATCACTATTGCCAAGTGGCCCCAACACCCTTATCTCTTGCACTAGATCTGGTGTTCCACTAAGGACTAGGTCTAATATTGCTTCATCTCTGGTCGGTTCATGAACCAGCTGCTGCAAGAAGCAGTCATTTATTTCATCTAGGAACTTTATCTCCCTAGCATGTCCTGCCGTGACACTGACCCAGTCGATACTGGGGTAATTGAAATCTCCCATTATTATTACTGCGCTGTAACTTTTCTTAGCTTCCTTGATTTCTTTGAGCATTTCCTCATCCATTTGTTCATTCTGGCCAGGCGGTCGATAGTACACCCCCACTGCCATCGCCTTATTAAAAGAGGGCTGCTACACAGTACCCTGTCCTGTGCTGCTGAGATAAGCTATGTTCTGATTTGATTTAAATTATAGCTCTTTGCTGCTGCTAGGCTCTAACTTATTATGAAATTTAAACTACAAGCTCTCTGCTGGGTTCTAAATTTAACCAGAAAGCTCTCTTCTGTGTGTTAAATTTAACTTAAACTGCTGCTACTAGGCCCTGACTGATTTAACAAAAAATAGTGGATTCACAGATTAATTAGCTTTAATAGAAAGAAAGAATTCCTTTTAGAAAATTCCCAGAAGTATATATTCACAATTGCAGATCTCTCTCCAGAAGTAACAGTCCCCTTTTTCTTTTTTTTTAATATTTTATTTATAGAATATTTCAATATTACAATAAGAAAACAGTACAATCCCAAAGCCATATTACTATACAGCCTCAAAAAACAAAAAAGGAAATACACAACAAACAGCAATAGTCCACATCAAGGAAGTACTTTGAAATATAACAGAAACAGAAAAAAAAACCTGAATGGTCCCTGCAAACAAATAAAAACTCCTTTTGTCTTTATCGATGAACTAGGAAATCATTTACATTTCTAAAAAGAATTAAATTAAGTCTCACTATCAAGAAAAGCCACAAACTCATCTACCACAGAGAATATATATCTCTTCCCTTGGTACACAACATGACATTTGCATGGAAATTTTAAGTAAAACGACGCTCCGAGGGCGATGTTCCAAAAAAGATTTACGTCTCCTCTGGGTGTCCCTGGAGACATCCGGGAACATTTGAATTGTAAATCCACAAAATTTCTCATTCTTTTTTAATTAGTACGCTCGCAGGACTCTATCCTTATCTAATTCTGAGACAAATTTAACCAAAAGTGTAGCTCTAGAAGATATGACATCATCATCAGATTCAATAAATTCCGAGATATCCAAAGGAGAAGAGACAAGCCGCCCAAACTGAGGGGCTACGTCTCCTTCCTTCTCATCTCTGTCTACCTTACCCTGAGGAATAAAGTTTAGAAATCAAAATCGTTTCAAAATCAGTAAATTGCAAAATCTCCTTGAAATACTTGCGCAATAAAATCAACAGAGACAGGAAATGAGTTTTTGGAAAATTTAGCAACCGAAGATTGAGATCTCAGCACATTCTCCAAAAACTCATCCTGCCGTTGTAACAAAATAGTAAGTATCTGCAACAATCTTTTCAGAAGAAACCTTTTGCATTAAAGAAATTGAGTCTTGTACTTCCATCCGTCTTTCCAAAGACAATACCCGATCTTCATGATCCGATAATTTTGACAGTCTTCTTGGAAAATTCGGAGATCTTCTTCAAAGAAGTGCTCAGAGCTGATTCTATGCGGGAAACAATCACCCATATGTCTTTTAGGGACACCTCCAAAGGCGGAGGACCAGCTTCCAATACCAAAGGAAAAGTACAGTCCCCTTTTCTAGTCCTTCAAGACTGTCCAACAATTTATAACCGCCCCTCCACGCAGGGGAGGGGCAGATGGTCAGCCGTGGAAGAGGGGAGGAAAGCCTGGTCATGGCTGCATGTAAAAGGCAGACTTGTAGGGACATTGTAAAAGGCAGACTTGTAGGAAAATTGTTTCCATTATGTCAGTATTTCTTTGATATGTTTGGCTAAATGTAGCTTATACCTTTTCAGTTTAAGCTATATTCAGTAGATATTTCCTTTTTCCCAGGGGGCTCATGATTTGTTTTGTACACAAAGTAATGGAAGTTTTGTTGCTTAACCACCCTTCACATGAGCAGCAGGGCAGTGAACAAAAATTAAAAACAAATATAAAACAAAGGAAACGGAAACTAACTCCATAAAATAAATGACAGTTAAAATCAGTCATGCCGGGGGGTGGGGAGGAAGTAGGAAAAGGTCAAGGAACTGGTAGGTCAAAGGCAGTCTGGCAATGATGTGTTTTTAATTTGACATAAGCAGGTTCCAATCTGAGGTCAGTAGGGAGGGAGTTCCAGGAGTCAGGAGCTACATAGTAAAATGCAGATGAATGAATAGATGACATCCGGACTTGGAAAGCGGAAGGGAGGTGTAAGTGATTGGCGTGGTTGTTACAGAGGGCATGATGTGAAGAATGTAGAAGCAAAGAGTCATAGAGATGGCAGGGAAGACCAGAGTGTAACGCACAGTGAACCAAAATGAGCAATTTGTATTGAAGATGGAACTTTACTGGGAGCCAGTGGTAACAGATGAGAAGTGTTCGAAGCAAGAGGCCTGGGTAAGAATACGGACTGCTGACTTGCCTGAGGTCACACAGTGCATCATTTTGATTTGATCCCTTACTTTCCTGGTTCTGGGTCCACTATAACCCATTGCATTGTTAACTTCTTCTACAACGTCTACGGGACGCGGGTCTCTGCCACATGGCAGCCACCAGTCCACTCAAATGGTTTCGCACACTTTCCTCTCGGCTCTTGCTCGGTTCTCTTCTTCCCTCTTCCTCTTCCTCTACTCCCACCCTTCCAATCCCACCGCCTTCTCTGTGGGGTCCCATCAGGTTCTGTCCTTTCAACCACTTTTCAATCTCTCTTCCACTAGCCCCTCTTGCCTCCCTAATACAACAGTTTTTGGTAATCTCTCCTCTTCTTCTACTTTCTACGCTGATGACATTCTGTTACTTCACCACACTTCACCCTCTAGTCCCGATCTCACTGCACTGGATTCTTGTGTCTCAGCCGTGGCAAACTGGCTAACACTTAATTGTCTTCATCTAAACCTAACTAAGACTTTCGCTATCTGGTTCACTCACGGTGCTCCTTCCCCTTCAATGGCCCCTTCTTTTTCTGGCTCCTCTGTGCCTCTGGTCTCCACTTTCCGGTACCTTGGTGTACACTTCGACTCCGATCTGTCCTTTCATACGCACATTTCTCACATTACTAAAACATCCTTTTTCTTCCTTCGTCAGCTCTGCTCTGTCCGTCCCTTTCTTTCCCCCTCTGCACTCACTACCCTGGTGCTTTCCCTGGTTATGTCCCGTGTGGATTTTTCCAACTCACTTCTTCATGGTCTCCCCAAATCCCAACTGAATCGCCTGCAATGCATCCAAAATACTGCAGCACGCCTCCTTACGCACACCTCTCTCCGTGACCATATTACACCTCAGCTATTTCATCTCCATTGGTTGCCTGGTTCCCCTTCCGCACCACTTTCAAAACTATTAACTCTGGTCCATAAAGCCTTCCATGACAGCACCCCGCCTAGTACCTATCAGATCTCCTCTATTTTCATTATCCCAGATACACCCCTCGTTCTTTTCACCTCAACCGGCACACATTGCCATCCCCCTACCGCGCTCATCTACAATCCACCCGTTCCTCTGCCTTCTTCTTTGCTGGCCCCGCCCTGTGGAATTCTCTCGCCTTCATTCCTTCCGTTTAGAACCCCAATACAATGTCTTTAAGCAAAACCTCAAGACCCACCTGTTTTCCCTAGCGTTTAATCTTCCCTCTCCTTTTGTGTGACTTTACTATCCTCCTTCCTTCTGATGTTTCCCCATGTCGTTATGTCTCGTCCTGCCTCTTTTCTTCTGCTATCCTTTTTGATAAAATTGTACATTTCTTTTCCTTCTCGTTCGCCTTTGGCCTTCTTTTACTGAATTTGTTTTAATTGTACACCGCCTTGGTTATTTTAGAAAGGCGGTTTTTATCAAATAAATAAACATAAACTTCCAGACACAAACAGAGCCAATCAGATTTTTAGGAGTACCGTAATGACTATGCATGAGTGATCTGCACGCAGCGCACCTCCATCTTCAGGTGCGTCTCATACACACTTATTGTGGTAATCCTGAAAATCTGACTTGCTCGGTGTTCCACTAGGAGAGGTTTGAGAAGTACTGCTTTATCAGGGCTCAGCAAACCTCGGGCATCAAGTCATCATGCTGGCTGAAATATCAGACTTGATGCCTGGACTCTGAGTACATGGGGGTAGAAGGGCTGTAAATGTGGCTGAGGTACTGTCAGTCTGCAAGGATTCCATCTTCTGCAGACGGACAGTACCGGTCTTAGCTGAGTTTGTGACCTTTGGCAGCGCCTGTGGGATCCCATCTTCTGCTGGCAGAAGTGCTTCAAAAGTTTGAGCTTGCAAAAAAGGAAAAAAAGCCAAGAGTGCGCAGAAACAGAAAATATTAAAAGGGCAGCAGTTTTGATTTAATAAAGAATGGTGGTGGAGGGCAGGGGGAGAGAGAAAGGGGGGGGAGTCTGGGAAAAGAAACAGAGGACAGTATGAGAGGGGATTGATTTGGGAGGGGGGAGAGAGCAAGTGGTTGGATGAGGTATCCCCCCCCCCCCTGCATACATGCATGCATTCCATTGCTGCAGCTCCTTCCAGTGTATATGCAGGTGTAGCGTAAAGGGTCAGTGGGGCAGATGGAGAAGGGATGGAATCACTCCCTTGTTCTTCCCCACTGCACAGTGCTGCATTAAGGTCCTGATTTATTTAGCTTTTTTTCCTATAGAAAATTGGAGCATAGGTCTTGCGCGTTAAATCCGGAATGACCTAAAAAAACTAAACAAAGGTAAACTGGAGATGCACTT